>QRFJ01007261.1:0-61257 GCA_006176705.1 Cocos nucifera | reverse complement strand
AAAAAAAAAGAGAGAGTATCAAGGTTTGTTTCCTTCAGAAGATTCTGTTTAAGAGAAGTCCATTCATAAGTTAAGATAACTGAGGCCTTAGAACCTTTCTATAGAAAGCTCAGCGTAACTCACGCACTATATACATTAGATGTCGGACAAGAATCTGCAGTTTATGCATGTGGTAAATTCATGATGAATTGTCCATATGCATCAGTCAAGGATGCAGAATGATTTTATCGTTCAGCAGGTCCCAATCCAACTTTAACGAGCTTCTCAAGCTCTTTCCATGTCTTGAATCACTGGTCAGAGTGAGTGATTCATCAGACTGACGGTCCATCATGCATCTTAGCCTTAAAAAGTCATTTGTGACTTGATATTTGGCTTGCAGACATGTGTGCAATAACATTTCCTGCAGGTGAGCCAACATTTAGCGATCTAGTCCCGATAAATCATCATGTTGGCGCTGGAGCTCATCAGACATCGAGCCCCAACATGTAATATCTGGCCTTATTATCTTCATCAATCCATTTTTTAGGAGTTTCGTCTGTTCACAGATGGACGGGCTGGTAATGTGGGAGGATCTGATCCAAAACATGGGTTAACTTCTCGGAACCCCAAACAATTTTGTAGGTTCCTGAGCCATCTCTATAATTGGGTCGATCAGTCTATGTGTGGGTCCAGGAATACGTGCAATGGGTTGGACGCAGACATATTCCTTTAGAGAAGTCAAAGATTCTTAGTTAGATACTGTATTTTGTCTTGACCAATTTATTTAGGGATTTTATTTTTAAACAAATTAGCTCCCAATATTTTCTCGGATCCCTACACCCCCTCTGTAGAGATGCGAAATTCTCCATGATTAATGATTTCTAGTGGGTGGTGCGGTCTCACCAACTTACTCATCACCTCACCTAACAGTTATTGGTGATGGGTTAGCCAATGAGTGAACAACTCTTGTTCAATGATTCTCTAATCATAGTGCACTCGAACTTGATCTCTAATTCATGAATCTCACTGTATCCAAAATATTGATCCACTCCTTAGTTAAGTGAGGGCCTTTAAACCCTTCTTCGTTCTTATGACCGAATGGCCAAGAGGAACACCTTAATCAGGAACATTCAATACTACAAAATAGTATCAGATCTATATCATATATCACATATACAAAGTAGATCTAATCATGTTATATTTTGCAAACATCTCATGTATCATAATCATGCATGTTTTCAGATCTAAATTATCTCATAATAATCTAAAAAATTAGATTTAAATTGATCTAATCAAAATAAATTCTAATCTAGATAATTATGTAGAACTATTCTACAACTAGTCTAGACATGCATCAATCATATCTCATATGATATTCCAAAAATTAAATATTTTTATTTGCTATTTTTTAGATGTTTATTATAAACTTTAATAATATCAGAAATAGTAAATAAAAAGATCTAAAAACATGATTTTTAAATCAAATATCAAAAATATGCAAGAATAATTCTATAGAAAGAACTATTCTAATTCTAGAACTAGTTCATGCATATCTTCTAATCTTAGATCCAATTATTTAATTTTAATTTTTTTGATTTTAGAATCTGATCACATCTGCATGTGACATCTAAATTTCAATTATTGTTTTATTAAACTATTAAATTTAAAATAGATCTGAACCGAACTTGGATGAAAAATCAAGGAATTTTTCACCTGTTCAAATGGTATTAGAGCAAAGGTTCTAAATACTGTTTTTACTGACTGATACCAGTATGAAAGGAAAATCGCTGTTTTTTCGATCCAGGTTCATTTAAGATCTGATCAGATCAAGAGAATATGACACATCTCAAAAAAATTTTCTCCTTGAATACCACAATCATGATCTTCGATAATGTTTTAGATCTGATACTCACTTATTATTTTAAAATAAAATAAAATTAAAAGATAAATTTAATTAAATTTAATTTACCTGATTCTGGGTAATCCTATTACCCTGTTGATGATCCCTGTTTGTAGTGGAATGTTTTGGATCTTTGCCATGTAAGTGCTTGGCCTCTACCGGTATCCACTCAGGTTGGATCTAGAGATCCTCTTCTTCTCTATCAGGCCTCCAAAAATTAGATTAAATATCTGATCTGGAGGATCTTCAAAAACTCTTTTTGAAGATGAGAGTCGTCACTTTGCAGCAGCGACAGCTTCTTACTTTTGATCTGCCGTTCTTAGTATTCTTTAATTGCAATCAAACCAACGGTCCAAGAACTCCTTTTGGGACCGTGGAGAGCAAGGGGAGAAAGGTGGTTTTGGCAATGGAGAGGGAGGGAAGAGGCAGCCTTGGGGCGTGGGAGGAACTATGATCTCAATATATCTCTTTATCTGAGTTGGGTACAGGTCTTTTTTATAGACTAGCTGTGACTCCAACTCCTCTCTTCCCAACCATTCACAACCCTTTGTGAAAATTAGAATCTAAATCTGATTGGTGGAATAGAGTCCTGGATTCCTCTTAGAGGGCACCTAAGACCAGTTCAAAGTTGCGTTCTTAAAAGAACTCTAAATTGGAATCCCAAAAAGGAGATGGAGTCCTTGTCCAACAAGGACTCCTAGGCGCCTCAACTTTGGGACACGCCTAGGGTGGCATCGCAGCCCTTCTCCTTGCCAGGGTTCTGGCAGGGGGACAGGCCCCCCACCGCTTCTCCAATAGGTGCATGACATGTGGTCAAAAGTCAAAGTGTAAATGGTGACGTTTACCAGTCAAAGGTACGACTTTTGACCAAAGTCAAAGACGACAAGAATGGCGGTGCACACAATCGGCAGGTGTGTCTTTACAAATAAGAAAAATCTTTTTTGACTTGGAACAACCTCCTGTCAGACCATATGAAGGCCTCTATTGAGCACAAACTCCTTTTGGCTCAGACAGGAGACAACTTATTATGATGCAAAAGAAGAACGATTAGGTTCAATCGCAGTGCTAGCATACGATATTTTCTTGAACCTAATCTCGAATCTCATTCAGATCAATCTGAACTAGATCAGTTCAATTGATGATCACTAGAATTACTTGTTTGTGTGACCAAAGTTAGGATTCAATTTTGTTATGCGTAATGGGATTTATGTCATGACTCTATCATCGACATCATCGAAACTCCTTTCAATGGATTTAAAACTCTTCTGATTCGAACAGCTAGAATGATCGATCATCTAAATCATTCTACATTGGCTCCCCAAAATCCACCAGTGACAACCTAGCAGTATATGGTGCAACCCATCAGAGTGAATGCGAACCTCCTTGTGCAGCTACTGTGTGATTCAGTTCTTTATCTTGAGCCCCGATCAGATTAGGGTTTACGGTGAACTGCGTCAAACCCTTAGTCTCTGTCATATGATGTAATCATTCAGATTCGAGGTCCAATGTGAAAATCTAAATCAGAAACTCTTTCTATTATTTCACCTCTGCATGGCCATGGGCTTCTGACTTGATTCTCATGATTATCATAGGGCTTGCTCCTCTACCACCGAGGTAGAATAGATTCCATTTGATGCATCCAGTTCCTACAATGAACTGTCATAGCCAACAATACACCAGTTCAGGTTCATATGGCTAGGAGATCGAGTAATGGTGTAGTCAAACTATAACAACCCTCAAGGGTGAACTGCGATGCACTCAGGTCAAAAACCAGACTCACACTACTGCAGCATCAGAGTTAAGTCCATTGACGAGAAGGTAGACTCCCTAAATGACTACTCGAGGTGGGTGGCGAGGCGCTCAGTGTCCCTCATTCTCTACGAGTAAACTATACTCTCGCTCTGGTGTCTCCACACGCTAGACTTAAGACTCATCTACCAAATGAGAATGATTTGTACACCAATTTCCATAAAGATCAATCACAATCGTTGTGATGTCCTATGGTCCAGGAGCAATTATTGTTAACAATGATTATTATGTCTTAAATTTTCATCTTGAAATATGAATTATCATATACCATTAACTCAAAGGATTGTATCCACAGAACTAATACACATATGTGAATAAAAAAATAATCCATTTAATTGCTTTTAGGTCAAATTACAATTTTGCCCCTAGAAGTGTATTACAAGTGTCAGCCAATTCTGGCTTCTAGGGCACATATATCTAACAAATGGGGTGTGAGAAAGGAGGAATTGAACCCTGTTGGATATGGTTTAGATCCATGATGGGACGAGCTGTCATTTTCTTTTAGAGTTATGCACTTGAAGACTGCTGCTTACTTTTATCTTTGACAATGTTCCGAGCAAATATGTTATAAAGACTTTATATGAGATATAGACCAAGCAAAGGCAGACACTCTCTTACCTTAGGCTTTGGGATTGTCCAGCATATGTCAAATGTTTGCAGATAAATAAACTTGGACCCAGGTCTAATAGATGCTTGTTCATAGGGTATCCCAAGGAAACTAAGAGATATTACTTCTACCTTGCTAAAGAACAAAGGGTGATCATCAGCAATAGGGTAGTTTTTTTTAAAAAAAGGTTTCCTAAGGAAGAAACTATTATCTCTAAAGTTGAACTTGATAAAATTTGACAGGTAGAAGATCTAGCATAAGTAGCAAATCTGAACCAGATTTCATTAGATCAAATATGGAGCCCATTATTGCTCTAAGAATTGATTTTGATAACTATAAAATATTTGAAGAGAGTATTAATAAAATTTGACATGGAAAAAGAAAAATGTGCATTTCAAGTTTCACAAGGTTTCTCAAGTTTATTAAAGAATTTTGGAAAAGGGAAAAATCATAATTTCCCATCGGGGGGGGTGTTGGAGTTGGAGGTCAAGAAAATATGTTTCAAAACCTCAAGAGAAAGAAAAGAAGAATTTTGATCTTTTGGCAGGTAATTTTCATAATTTTTGAAAGTCTAAAATTGAAAGAAAATCATGTTTTGAGCACAAAGGTTGATCCTTTAGGTCCATCCTACTAAAAGGGCTAACTAGCATGTTGATTTCTGTCAGCAAACGCAAAAGGGGGTCGACCCTACATGTTGATTTTGGTCGGCACGCTCAAGGGGTTGATCCTAGGGTCACCCTATGGCCAGGAGTTGATCGTCTCTATTCTAACTGGTTAAAGTGCGAAGTGAGGTTCATATTCGGATTGCCACATTGGTCAACCCTATGTCAGGGGATGACCCTAGGTACGACCCCTGTGATAGAAAAGCTCTATAACGACTAGTTTTTCAATCCATTTTGATTGTATTTAATACTCTTAAATGGGACTCCAATGGCTACAAATTTGCATTGTTCACTCTGCAACTCTTAATGAAGATATAAAAGCTTTCAAAAGGAGGGAAAAACACAAGTGAAATCAAGAAAATTCTCAGCCCTAGTGAAAAGTTCTCATCAAGCAAAAGAAGCATCCATTCCAAGTTCAACCACCTCTCCAAAGCTCATTCAAGTCTTCATCCACTTTGAGAGAAATCTGAAAAGCTTCTTCCTTTATTGTGTAAAGTGCTTTTAAAATTCTATTGTGCTCGTAAAGGAGCTAATCTTATTTTTCTTTGTCATTAATCTTGTACTCTATTTTTATTGCTTTGTTTTAAGTTTTGGAGTTTGAAAAACTTGAGGAGGTTGATCCGAACCTTGAATCAAAGTGTATTAGGTTGGCTTATACTCAAAAAATAAGTATTCTAGCTTGGGATAGTTAGGGTCGGTGATTACCGACATTGTATTTACTTGAATACATTTAGAGGATTTTAATTTTCTAAGTAGGAGCTTGGAAAGTTGATGTAGGTGCAAGTTGGCACCAAACCACTATAAATCTTGATTGTTTGTGATATGCTTACTTGCTCTTTATCTTCTTTTTTTATTTTTTTGCATACTTGATTCTCATTTTCACACTTTGCTTAAATTATCCACTGCATATTATTTGCTTAAATTATCCACTGCATATTACTTTGCTTACATAATTTTTGGTTCATAATTAATTTTAAAATTTTAAAAATATAATTCACCCCCCTTTCAGGTTGCATAGCTGGGCAACAAGTGATATCATAGCTCGATGCTCTAGTCCTTTCTTGATTTAACCATCAAGAGCCAAAGATCTATGGTAACTCAAGTTAGTGCTTCACAAGCTGAGAGGCGGTCCACCAACCGACCTTTACTTTTTAATGGATCAAACTAAACTTATTGAAAAGCTCAGATGAAAATCTTTATTCTAGCACTCGACTACGATATATGGAGTATCATAGTAAATAGACTACACACACCCACTAAATTGATTGATGGTGTGGAATCAACCAAATCCAAAAAAGAATGGGATGAAGTTGATAAGAAAATAGCTTAGCTTAATGTTAAAATCATGAATGTTTTATATTGTGCCTTAGATACAAATGAATTTAATCGTATTTCAACATGCATGTCGGCTAAAGAAATGTAGGATAGGTTAGAAGTGACTCATGAAGGTACCAACTAAGTTAAAGAGTCAAAAATTAATATGTTTATGCACAAATATGAACTCTTTACAATGGAGCATGATGAGTCAATAACTAAAATATTTACTCACTTTATGGATATTATAAATGGCCTAAAGAGTTTTGGTAAGTCATATTCTAATAGTGATCTTGTGAGAAAGATTCTTATGTCTCCATCAAGAACATGGAAAAACAAGATTACTGCAATCGAAGAAGCAAAGGACATAAATATCTTACCTTTGGAGGAGCTTGTAAGATCCCTCATGACACACAAGCTAACCATGAAACAATATCATGAGAAAGAAGTCAAGAAGAAGAAAATAATCACCCTCAAATCCCCTACTCAATATGAGGAGGAATCCAACCAATCAGAAAATGATGAACAAGATGAAGAGTTGGCCCTCATCACCAGAAAATTTAAGAGATTTCTAAAGAAAAGAAAATAAGGAATGAAGAGAAGGCCAAAAACAAAAGGAGAACAAAGTAGGGAGAAGGGTAAAGAATAGCCCCTCATATGCTATGAATGCAAGAAGCCAGGGCATTTTAGATCTGAATGTCCTTAACTCAAGAAGGCCCCAAGAAATTCAAGAAAAAGGCTATGGTGGCTACATGGAGTGACAGCAATGACTCAACCTTCGAAAAAGAATCTCATAAAGAAGCAAATTTGTGCCTTATGACATATGAAAATGAGGTAAATGCTGAAACTTCTAATGACTTCACTTTTGAAGAACTCCAAGAAGCATTTTATAATTTAGTAGATGATTTAAAGAAGTTAGGGGTTAAGAACAAAGAACTCAAATTAAATAATCAATCCTTACTAAAAAAAATGAAACCATCTCAAATGAAAAAGTAGTCTTAACTCAAGAAAATCTAAACTTGGAAAATAAAATTGCTAAATTAAAACCAATAATAAAAAAAATTACTTTAAGCTTAAATAAACTTCAAATGATTCTTGAAAATCAATGGGCCATGTATGATAAAGCTGGTCTTAGCTATAATCCTCTAAAGAAATAAAAATTTTTGAAAATTTTTTTTGTGAATTCATCAAACAATAAGTTTTCAAATATTACTTGCTTTAAATATAGTAAAGTATGACATAAATCCTATACATATTTTTCTAGCAAATTTGAAAATTTAAATATGAAGAAAATATGGGTTCCAAAAGGAACCATTATGACTAACCAAAAAGGATCCAATAAAACTTGAGTGCCTAAAGTTAAGACTTGATTTTGTATGTAAGTGTGTCTTGTATCCCAAGAAATAAATAAAAAATGATATCTTGATAGTGGGTGCTCAAGATACAAGATCGATGATGAATCTCAATTCATCATACTTGATGCAAAAAATAGAGAGATGATCATCTTTGGAGATAATGGCAAAGAAAAGATCATTAGTATAGGTAACATTGGTATCACTCCCTTCAAATATATTGAAAATATTTTATTAGTAGATGGTCTTAAACATAATCTCTTAAGCATTAATCAATTTTTTGATAAAGCATATAAGGTCATTTTTGAATCTTCATTATGTATTGTAACTAGTCCCAATGATGATGGCATTAAATTTATTAGGCATAGGGATGGCAATGTTTATATGGTAGATTTGAATAATCTTTTCATGATAAACATGTAATTTTTAGTAGCCATGAATGTCAAAATTAATGAAACTAGTTGGCTTTGGCACCATAGGCATGCATATAAGCATGCATTCTCTTTCTAAATTTATTAAAAGAAAGTTAGTTACCGACTTACCTAGATTAAATTTTAAAAAAGATAAGATTTATGATGCATGCCAATTAGGTAAGCAAACTAGAGTTTCATTTAAATCTAAAAATACAGTTTCAAATTTTAAGCCATTGAAATTATTGCATATGAATTTATTTGGACCTATAAGAACTACAAGCTTAGGTGGCAAATGATATGGCTTTGTGATTATCGATGATTTCTCATGTTTTACATGGATTTTCTTTTTGGCATATAAGGATGAAATTTTTCATATTTTTTCAAAATTTTATCAAAAAGTTATAAATAAAAAAGAATTTTTAATTCAAAGTATTCAAAGTAATCATGAAATTAATTTAAAAATAAATATTTTAAAAAATTTTGTAACGAAAAAGGCATAGATCATAATTTTTCAGCACCTAGGACATCCGAACAAAATAAGAGAGTAGAAAAAAAAATAGAACTCTAGAAGAAATGGCCCATACTATGTTATGTGAAAGCAACCTTCCAAGATACTTTTGGATGGAAGCAATTAACATGGCATGTTGCATTTTAAACCGTGCCTTAATTAGATTAAGAAAACACAGTATGTGCTTTGTAAAGGAAGAAAATTGAACATTGCATATTTTAATATTTTTGGTTATCGATGTTTTCTTTTGAAAATGATAAACAAAGATTAGAAAAATTTGATGCAAAAATTGATGAAGCTATCTTTCTTTGTTATTCTTCTTCTGGTAAATTTTTTAGAGTGTTTAATAAAAGAACTTTAGTAGTAGAGGAATCAATACATGTAGTATTTGATAAGATTAATGATCTTTCATCAAGAAAAAGTGAAGGTATTAATGATGCAGGTCGTCTTATAGAAGGGATGAATGAGATCACCCTAAAGGACTCAACAACTCTAAATGAAAAAGAACATGAGGAGAAACAAGAGGATGAAGGTGAAGAACAATAAGAACAACCTTAATGTACAAATGATCTTCTAAGAGAATGGCGGTATGACCATAATCATCCTAAAGAGCTAATTATTGGTGATCCTACACATGGGTAAGAACTCATTCTTCACTTAGAGATGTATGTAATCACTTTGCATTTGTAGCACATTTTGAATCTAAAACTATAGATAAGCAGAAAAAGGCTATAGTTGGATAAATGCAATGCAAGAAGAGCTTAATTAATTTGAAAAAAATAATGTATAGATCATAGTATCAAGATCTAAAAATTATCCCATAATTGGTACTAAATGGGTATATAGAAACATATTAGATGAAAATAAAAATATAGTTAGGAATAAAGCAAGATTGGTAGTAAAGGAATATAATCAAGAAGAGAAAATTGATTTTAATGAAATCTTTGCATCAATTACTAGATTAGAAGCCATTAGACTCTTACGTGCCTATGCTTGCTTTATGAACTTTAAGTTATTTCAAATGGATATCAAAAGTATTTTTCTAAATGGATATATTGTTGAAGAAGTATATGTAGAATATCCTCTTAGTTTTGAAAACCATTCTTTTCCTTACATTGTTTTCAAATTAAACAAAGCTCTGTATAGATTAAAACAAGCACCTAGAGCTTGGTATGAAAGGTTAAGTAAGTTTTTACTTAGTAATAATTTTTTAAGAGAAAATATTGCTACTACTCTTTTTATTAAAATGAATCATGATGATATTTTAGTAATACAAATATATGTTAATGATATCATATTTGGGTCTACTAATGAAATTTTATGTCAAGACTTTGCTAAGCTCATGCAGGAAGAGTTTGAGATGAGCATGATGGGTGAACTTACATTCTTCCTTGGACTTCAAATCAAATAAACAAAGAAAGGATTCTCCATTAACCAAAGTAAGTGCACAAGAGAGCTACTAAAGAGATTTGAGATGGAGAGCTCCAAAGCAATTGGCACTCCTATGAGCCCATCATGCAAGCTTGACTAGAATGAAGGAGATAAAAGTATTGATTTAAAACTTTGTAGAGGCATGATTAGTTATTTATTGTATTTTACTATTAATAGACCTGATATCATGTTTAGTATTTGTTTGTATCCTCATTTTTAATCTAATCCAAAACAATCACATTTAAATGTAGTTAAAAGAATTCTTAAATACCTAAAAGAAACTCAAATCTTAGGATTATGGTTTTCTAAGAACTCATCAATTGATTTAATAAGATATTCAAATGCAGACTTTGCTGGATGTAGATTAGATAGAAAAAGTAGTAGCGAAATTTGCCAATTTTGATGAGTTAACTTAATCTCATGGTTTAGCAAGAAGCAAAATTTGGTGGCATTATCTATGACCAAAGCCGAGTACATTGCAATAGGAAGTTGCTATGCACAAATCTTATAGATTAAGCAATAACTTGAGGACTTTGGCATCAAACTTAACAAAATCCCTACAAGATGTGATAATACTAGTGCCATAAACCTTACAAAAAATTCTATACAATACTCAAGATCAAAATGTATAGAGATAAGACATTATTTCATAAGAGAGCATGTTCAAAATGATGATGTAATTCTTAAGTATGTTTCTACTAAAAAATAATTAGCTAATATTTTTACTAAGGCTTTAAGTGAAGATAGATTCTATGAGATTAGAATAGAACTAGGAATCCTTGATCCTTCAGCTTAAGTATCATTTCGATACCAAGTTCTACATGTCCAAATTACCTTGAACTAATTCTTGAGCTCACTTCTCTTTTTCCTATCATAAAAAGCTCAAATTTACTCTTTCTATAGTCAATCTTGTAAGTGCAATCTTTTCTTTCAATCTTAATTTTTTTCTTAAATTTCTCTTAATTTTCTTGGATTTTTTGTGCCATGAGTCGACCCTAGGGATGACCCAATAGCATTCCCGTAATTTTTCCTTTTTCCTTTGGGCAACTTTTTTATTTCGTAGAAAGTCCATCTCTTCAGCCAAAAGAGGTAGACCCCCATTCCTCTTCCCTATTCTCCATCTCACTCGTGCCAAAACCTTCATCTTCTCCCTCCCCTAAATAGCAAAACACCACCAAAATCCTCCATCTCTCCGTGATCTCCCACCAAAATTGCCACTAAGTGTGTCCAAACCCTCTCCATTTTCTCTCTTCTTTGGGCGGATTTTGGGTCTCAAACAAACCCTAGCTCCTAAACCCAAATCTCCTAACCGTTGGCCATTCTCCCTCAAATACTCCTTCTCCCTCTCAAAACCCCTTCCATTCTTCCTCTCCTCAAGCTTCTTAGCTGGATTCAAGTGCTCCATTGCTCGGTATGGCACTGAGGATGATTGGCTTGGAGGAAGAAAAAAGAAGAAAGAGGGTGGCTCCAACGTCCTCTCCGGCTCCTACTCCAGGCCCAGTTCTAGGTCCATCTATTTCACCCCTCAGCCCTAGCAAGGTACCACTCTCAGGCAAAAAAGTAGAACAAGGGAAGAATATAGATTTTATATTTTTTTGAAAAAGAGGGGCTTTCAATTGGATCAAAACTTTAAAAGCAAGGTTGGGAGTTCTGTTGTTGATTAAAGGAGACTACTTATGTTGATCTTATAAGAAAATTCTACTAGAACTTGGGATATCAAAATGGCATAGTGAATTCTATTGTTAAAAATTTTGAAATTATTCTGGATCCAATACATTTAGGAGATATTTTGCAGTTGCCATGTGAAGGTTACATTGAAATGGAACTTCCAAATAAAGAGGATGGATTTTGAGCTATTTTAGGGAGTGGTAATGTAGGAGACCTAAACAAGTTAGATGCCAAACTTCTTTCTATAGAAATGAGGTTCCTGCATCATATGGTCACAAAATTATTTGTTCCAAGAAATGGGAGACATGATCTTCTATCTAGGAGAGACATCTATATCATGTTTCATGTGATTTCTGAAATTCCCTTAAACCTCCCTATTCTTATGATTGAGGCAATGCATGAGACCCTGAACAAGTTTGTTTGGGATAAAACAATCTTAGCCGAAGTCCGATAAGATGACCAAGCTTGATATAACCTCATCTGGTATTGCAATAGTTATGGCTGAACTTCAATTGAACTGGTTTAGCTTAAAGGAGTTGATTTTCAAGTCATGTATGCTGGACGAACTTCTTAGTGGAAATAATTCTTCCTTTCTCAGCAATTGCAGAACTCCTTCAAGGCATGATGAATTCCATCTGGCCGAACTTGAACAGCAAAGGGCATGATGATTGACTCAGGTCCTAATGATGGTAGAGCCCAGTCAAAGATTGAATCTTAACATTTACTAATTTCATCTGCAACGGACATTGAGTGTAGCCGAATCCCTTTATGGCACATAGCATATTAATTTTGTAGTAGGAACTTTGCCCAGCTAAATTTCCCTTGTCGTATCCTATCTTGGCCAAACTGTTAGGATTTGATGTCTTGAATTCAACCCACAGTAAGAAGAGAATCAGTTTTCAGCATAGTAGTCGGGTCTGCTCTGATACGTGGTCGAGCTGGCTTAGATTGAGATTAAGCTAGCTCAAACCACAGCCAACCCGACTCTCTTAGGTAGATGACAATAGGAGTCCATGCGAGATGCAGTCGAGCTAGCTCAACCCCTGACCGAGCTGGCTCGACGAAGGTGAACTGAATACGATGGGATCGTTTCTATTTGGGCTCGAATTATGATTAATCCAAGAGGTCTATAGGAGTTGCGCATGGACCATAAGATCTAACTACTATGGAGGATAGCGGTCATGATCTGAAGGTCAAAAAATATTTCAAGAGTCCATCAAGGATATGTAAGACTCATATTAGGAGAACGAGCACTATTAGGACTCCTATGAACTGCTGAGAAGAAGATTCTTATCCTATTTAAAGGACTGAGATGCTATGGAGCAAAAAGCTAGCATGTGTGGCATAAAAGATATGTAGAAAAACTCAAGCAACCATCGCGAGGAGCTTGGCAGAGCATCGAGTACGTGCAGCCCACGAGAGAGAGAAGCAATAGATGCATAGCATCCGGCGAGGAGGCTGTGAGGGCAGAGTATCTTATAGCTTCTATGGATCTCCTTGGGATTTTGAGAGAGCTTTTGTGAGGATAGCTTCTAGTTGAGAGAGATTTATGTACGGTGAGTTGAGAGTGGGTGTTCTCCTCTTGTACCTATTTTTTTCTTTCATAGTGAAGCTTTGCATGCCCCATAGAGACGAGCCATTAGGCCGATCCACATACTTAATTTTTTTCTTATTTTATTTCTTCCTTCTTCCTATCATAATAATTTGGTACTAGATCCTTAACAAGAGGTATCAGAGTAGCTGATATTCCAATAGTTTGGTATTAGAGCGAGTTGATACCACAATAATTGGTATCAAAGCTAGATAGTACTGGAGAATAGATTGTAGCAATGGATAGAGATTGAAGAATATGGAGAAGACAAGCACATCAAGATGAAAATCAACAGGTTTGATGGGAAGGATAATTTCTCCTTATGGCAAGCAAGGATAAAGGATATCCTCGTCCAACATGGATTGATCGATGCTCTCTTATATGATGAGATGCCGACCACCATAGAGATGAAGGATTGGAAGTGGATCCAGATATAGGAGTGAGCATGATCCACTTGTACCTAGTGGATGATATGGTGATCTATGTGCTTAATGAAACTTTTCTAATGGTGTTGTTGTTGAAGCTTGAGGAGTTGTACATGACAAAGTCGCTCACCAACATGCTATTTTTTTGGAGGCAGTTTTACCAGCTATAGATAGACAAAGGCCAGAGCGTGCGGGAGCATCTATCCAACTTCCAAAAGATCCTCACTAACCTACTCAGCATTGGTGAAAATGTTGAAAAGAATACCAGGGCATTGGTCTTGCTAGCATCACTGCCTCCTTCGTATGAGTTCTTGGTAACTGCTCTTCTAGTAGAAAAGAGCACCATCAAGATGGATGAGGTCACTATAGCGATACTTCAGAATGAGGTTCTCATGAGGGAGAACCCAGCTTCGAGCTCAGATGATGGTAGCTCAGCTTTGGTAATTTTTGAAGGAGTAGAAGGTGGTAGACAGAGCGATAAAG
Source organism: Cocos nucifera (assembly GCA_006176705.1). Classification (NCBI taxonomy): domain Eukaryota; kingdom Viridiplantae; phylum Streptophyta; class Magnoliopsida; order Arecales; family Arecaceae; genus Cocos; species Cocos nucifera. Next base: position 47,115 of record QRFJ01007261.1, on the reverse strand, counting down.
GATCGTGAGGGGGATGATCTTGGTCCAAGATAAGAGATCCTAGCAAGATCAGATACTATAGGTGTGACGAGTTAAGGCATCAAGTCAAGGATTATCCATAACTCAAGAATCAGACGAGGGCTACTACAGCGATAGCTAGTAGCGAGTTAGAGGATGATGTTCTGAAGATATCGATGAGCTATCTAGTTCTTTTTAGTAATAGATTTTAGATTCTGCATGCACATTGAAGTTAAAAAACTTATTTCTCGGGTTAGGTTCATTCAGATCTGATTAGATCAAGAGGGATATTTCAAAAATTTTCCTCTAAGATCCTAATCAGATCTGAGACTCTTTAGATCTGATCTTATTGATCTAATAAAATAAACTAAAATAAAAATTAAATTAAATCTAATTTAATTATATCTTTATTTTGGATAATCCAATTATCCTATGATGATCTCGATGTTTGCTTGAGGTTCTGGCTGTAGCCATGCAAGCGCCTGGCCTCTACCAGTATCCACTCAGGTAGGATCTAGAGATCTTTTTCTTCTTAATCAATTCTCCAAAAATCAAATCTATATCTAATCTTGAAGGTCTTCAAAAACTCTTTTGAAGAACAATCATTGTCTCTTGCAGTAGTGCTGCCTTCTTTCTTTTCTGTCGCCTTTCACTAGCTTAGATCGCACCTAACTCATGCCCAAAATCTCTTGGGCATGGAGAGGAGAGAGAGGACCAGAGGGTGGCATGGAGAAGGAGGGAGAAAAGCTTTATGGCATGGGCTAAAGGTAGAAGATCTAATGCTAGGTGCAGACAGGGTTTATATAGACCCTGCTGTGCTATGCAGTGCCACATCATCCTGGTCAATCACGGCCTTTTATGCAATCAGATCTAAATCTGATTGATGGGATGACATCATCTGATCCAATCAGATTAGATTCCCTCAAAACTCTTCTTAGATGGTGCTAAGACTGGGTCAAGCAAGTCTTCTTAGCGCCATCTAGTTTGATTCCCTGAAGCAACTAGAGTCCCATCTGTATGGGACTCCAAATCTTATCCTCATGGGTGCATGCCTTCCTAGGTGGCACCCCTTGTCTATTTAGTTTTTAGTAGGGGGATAAGGCCCCAGGTTCTCTCCTATAGGTGCATGACATATCGGCAGATGTCTAAGTGTCAAAGGTCAATATTTGACCAAAGTCCAAAGACAAGATTTAGCATGTGACGAAAAATGGCAGGTGTTGTCTCAAATTTATTTCATATATTAAGACAATTCTTTTCTGATCTGGACAAACTTCAGTTGGACCAAGTAAAGATTTTTGAGTGAGCCAAAATACATTTGGGTCAGTCGTGATAAGTTTTAATGATTGTTAAAGGAGAACATTAGGCTCAATCGTGTGCTAGCATGATTTTCTTAAACCTAATTGAATCTTATCCAAATCAGTTGAACTAGGTTAATCTAATTGATGATATCCAGATTCAAACCCTTGTTTGTATGACCCAGTTAGATTCAATTCTATATGGTAATGGGATATGTCATGATCTCCATCATCGACATCATAGAAACATCTTCCAATGGATCAAAACTTTTTTGATTCAGACAACTAGTATGATCGATCATCCAAATCATTCTAATTGCTTCCAAAATCCATCAGTGACCCCTAATAGTATATGGTGCAACCCATCAGAACTAAAAGTGAACATCTCAGTGTAGTTTCCTGTGTGATTAAGTTCCTCTATCTTGAGCCCTGATCGGATTAGGGTTAAGGTGATCTCGTTAAATCCTAATATCCGTCATATGAATTAATCATTTGATTCAAGTCCAATGTGAAAAACCTAATAGAAACTCTTTCTATTATTTCACTCTACCATAGCCATGGGCTTTATGGACATGATTCTCATGATCATCATAGGGCTGCTCCTCTTCTATCGAGGTAGATAGATCTCCTATTAGTGCAATCCAATTTCTAAAATGAACATGCTATAGCCAACAAACATCTCAGGATTTCGAATGGCTAGGAGACCAACTTATGGTGTAGTCAAACTATAACACTCTCAAGGTAAACTGTCGATGTACCTTAGGTCAAAGAACTAGACACACCATTATAGCTTCAAGCCAGTCAATGATAAGAACATAGATTTCCTCATGACTGCTCGAGATGGTCACACTCAGTGCCCTCATTCTCTAACGAGTATCTATACTCTTGCTCTGATGTCTCTACACCGTAGACTCAAGACTCATCCATCCTAAAGAAGCGATCGTACACCAACCTTCCAAATCAATTACCATCCTCATGATGATCTTACGGTCGAAAGCATTTTATGAGTTAATAATGAAAATTCATGTCTTAAATTTTTATCACTTGAAAATATGAACTATCATTGCCATTAACTCAAGGGATGTATCATAGACACTTTCAAATACACATTATGAAAGAAAATAAATTATTTTATTATTTATAATCAAAATTTTATTTTTGACCTTAGAAGTGTATTACAAATGTTAGCCAATCTGGCTTTAAGGGCATACATATCTAATAAACTTTCACTTGATCTAAAGCCAATTGGCTACAAATGTAAATCCCATCTTCTCAAGATGGGCTTCGACCTTCTGCTAGCCTAATAGCTTTATGAGTGGGTCGGCCGCATTATCTGTGGAGTCAACTCTCTTGACCTCGATGTAATCTTTCTCGAGGTAATTGTGGATGAGGTGGTATCGCTGCTCGATGTGTTTGGATTGCTAATGAGACATCGGCTCCTTTGCTAAGGCTATGGTGCTATTATTATCGCAGTATAGAGGAATGACATCTGATGGCTTCACTTTGATCTCTATGGCAAACTTCTTATACTAGAATACCTCCTTTGCAGCTTCTGATGTAGCAATGTACTCTTCTTCCATGGAGGAATCTGCTATTACTATCTGCTTGAAACTCTTCCAACTGACAGCACCACCATTACACATAAACAGACTCTCAAATGTTGACTTTCGATCATTTATATCGGACATAAAATCTGAGTCTATATACCCCTGGACTTGGAGTTCTCCATTACAAAAAATCAACAACATATCCTTAGTTCTTCTTAGGTACTTAGGAAACATTTCACAGAAGTCCGGTGTTCTTCACCTAGATTCGACTGATATCTGCTCGTGACACTCATAGCATGGGCTATATCAGGTCTTGTACATAACATGGCATACATGAGGCCCTCTATTGCTGAAGCATAAGGGATCTTGCTCATACGTTCAATCTCCTCAGGTGTGTTGAGACACATTTTCTTGGAGAGATGAATGCCATGTCTGAAGGGTACTAATCCCCTTTTAGAGTTTTCCATGCTAAACCTCTTTAACACTTCCTCTATATACATCTTCTGTGAAAGACCTAGCATCCTATTTGGTCTATCTCTATAGATCTTAATTCCTAGAATGAAGGATGCTTCTCCTAAGTCTTTCATGGAGAATTCTTTAAATAACCATATTTTAACTATGGTCAACATGAGAATATCATTCATAATAAGGAGGATATCATCCACGTATAGTACGAGGAAGACAATAGTGCTCCCACTGACCCTTTTAAAAATACATGGTTCCTCCTCATTCTTGATGAAATCAAATAATTTGATCACATTATTAAAATAAGTATTCTAGCTCCGAGATGCTTGCTTAAGTCCATATATGGACCTTTGCAGCTTGCATACTTTATGATCAGCATCACGAAATGTGAAACCTAATGGCTATTTCATATAGATATCTTCCTCAAGGTATCCATTTAAGAATGCCATTTTTACGTCCATTTTTCATATTTCATAATTGAAATAGGCTGCAACAGCAAGCAATGTGCGGATGGATTTTAGCATAGCTACTGACGAAATGGTATCCTGATAGTCAATGCCTTCACGCTGACTATACCCTTTTGCCACTAATCTAGCTTTGAATATCTCTATATTCCCATCTGTGCTAATCTTTCTCTTGTATATTCATTTATACCCAATTGACACTATACCTTCAGATGGATTTACCAAGGTCCAGACGGGTTTGAGTGCGTCAAGTCAATTTCTGACTTCATTGCCTCTAACCATTTCTCAGAGTCAATATTCGATATTGCCTCGTCATAGGTTTTGGGATCATCACCATGAATCCCATTACCTATGAGGAATATTTTCTCTACTTCCTCTAAAATAGTACCTAAGTACCTCTCAAGGGGATGGAAAATCCTTTTCGATCTATGAGGTGGAGGTAGTGATTGTATTGGCTCAACTTGATTTGGTTCCATAGGGTCCTTAGCTCTTTGCTCTTGTGAGACTTTCTCCTCGAGCTTGATCTACTTTTCAATGCCGCCATCTTGAATAAACTATTTTTCGAAAAAAATGGCATGCCAACTCATAATCATATGTGGTCTTTTGGAATGTAGAAATAATATCCTAATGACTCTTTAGGATATCCTATAAATCAAGCTCTAAAGGACCTATAGTCTAACTTGTCCGCTTGTTGTCTTTTGACATGAGCCGGACAATTCCAAATTTGGAGATGACTCAGATATAGTTTCTTACCATGCCATATCTCATACGATGTGGTAGGAATAGTTTTAGAGAAAATCCTATTCAGTAAATATATAGTAATTAATAGACTATGTCCCCAAAGAAAATCAGGGAGGTCTGTGAAGCTCATCATGGATCGAACCATATCTAATAGGATCCAGTTCCTTCATTCTGAAACTCTATTGAGTTGAGGTATTCCAGGTGGAGTCCATTAAGAGACTATGCCATTTTGCTTGAGATAGTTCAAGAATTTCAAACTAAGATATTCACCTCCTCGATCTGATCTAAGAACCTTAATGGGTTTTTTAGTTTTCTTTTCAACTTCATGTCTGAATTCCTCAAATTTTTCAAAGGCTTCAGACTTATCTCATAAGATACACGTACCCATACTGAGATAAGTCATCGGTAAAAGTTACGAAGCGATCAAAGTTGCCTCTAGCCAGCACATCAAATGGACCGCACACATCAGTATGTACTATGGCAAGTAGATCCGTGGCCCTTTCCCCATATCATACAAAAGAGAGCTTAGTCATTTTACCATGAAGACATGATTCATAAATTGGATATGACTCAAAAGTCAATGGACTCAATAGCCTGATTTTCTCCAATTTGTTAACCCTATCTTCTGCTATATGACCTAGCCTTAGGTGCCACAGATACCTATCATTTGGACTATCCCAGGGTCATTTTGATCTTATTGTATTCACATTTTGCTCGATATTAAAGATAGATACATCAATATGTAACTGGTAGAGATCATTAATGAGGAAACCACTTATAATTTTATTTCTTTCATAAAGAATAGTATAATGGTCCTTAAGAAAACTAATTACATAGTCTTCTTATGCTAAACATGAAACAGAAATAAAATTTCTACGAGGATAGATTCCTATGGCCACAGCAGCAACCCTTGCTCCATTTTTGATGCATAGGATCATCTCACCATCCTCAACCTCCTGCTATCCTCAAGACCCAGCATGAAAGTGCACAAATGAGCACTAGCACCAGAGTCAAGCACCCAACTGGATGTAGAAGAAATCGTAAGGTTAGATTCAATAACGAGCATACCTCTAGAAGGACCTGTCTCCTTATTTTTTAGGATGGCCAGGTATGTAGGGCAATTCTGCTTCCAGTGGCCGTCAGTATTATAATGGAAATACTTTTTTTTATCAACGGCCTTTTTCTTCAACTCAGCCTTCTTTTTCTTTCCTCCTTCCGCCTTCTATTTTTTCACAGACTTCTTCTTCTTTCCAAAAAATTTTCTTTTGAAAGAAGTCCATTCTATAGCAAGTACTGAGCCTTTAGAATCTTTCATAGAAAGCTCAGCAGTAAACAGCATATCCATAAGCTCGACCACAATATTCTAAAGTTTATGCATATGGTAGTTCATGATGAACTACCCATATGGATCAGTCAAGGATTGCAGAATTATATCATTTTACAGATCCTGATCTAACTTCACTCCGAGCTTCTCAAGCTCTTTCAAGTTCTTGATCATTAGACAATGATCTTAGACTGATTATCCATCAGGCATTTTAGCCTTAAACAGTTGTTTAGTGGCCTGATATTTGGCTATGCGACTCTGTTCACCAAACAACTCTTCAAGGTGAGCCAATATTTGGCGGGTAGTCTTGATATCTTCATGTTGATGCTGAAGCTCATCAAACATCAAGCCCATCATGTAGTATCTGGTTTTATTATCTTCATCCATCCATTTATCAGGAGATGCTCTCTCTTTGGACTAGCAGGTAAGGTGGGGGGATCCTGATTCAATACATGAGTCAACTTCTCGAAACCTACAATAATTTTGAAGTTTCGGAGCTAATTCTTATAATTGGATTCGATCAATCTATGGGTGTCTAGGAAATGGGCTAGTGGGTTGGACGCAGATATTTTCCTTTTTTCTATAGAGAGTCAAAGTTTCTAGTTAAATTTTGTAATTAAGACTTAACCAATTTGTTTAGGAGTTTGATTGTTAAATAAATTAGCTTCTAATATTTTTTTGGATCCCTACACTCCCTCTTGTAGAGATGTGAAAATCTTCATGATTATTGATTTCTAGTGGGTGGTGCAATCCCATAAACTGACTCATCACCTCACCTAATAGTTATTGATGATGGGTTAGCCAATAAGTGAACAACTCTTATCTAATGATTCTCTAATCATGGTGCACCCAGGCTCCATCTCTAATTCATGAATCTCACCATGCCCATAATATTGATCCATTCTTTAGTTAAGTCAGACCCACCATTTGCATAGATTGGATTTCTAATTGGGTCTCTCACCGTATCTAAAATATTGAGCCCAATCCATCCTCCAGTCCATAGCATCCAATGCCTAATAGACATGGTTGCTTTTTTTCGGTGCAACTAAATCACTGTGACCAGTCGAGAACAATCAACCCCGGAAAGAGCCCACACATCTACAATGGTGGAAGACCTTAGACTTAATCTTTTCTTAGGAAGATTTGATTTAGATCTCTTTAAACTTGACTTGACATAGCCATAACCAATATAACTAACCTCATGGCATGGGTTAGCTCTAATTGTTAGCCACCTTAGATCAGGACTGAGCTGACAAATATAGCTAGGTAAGTAAGATTGATGGAAGGAATATGCCATTAACTCGATAAGATTGCATTCGAGTCGGGTAGCTCCTAATTAAAAATCAGTTGATCGTATCTAACAAACTTACCTTAGACACCAAATTGTTGAGCCAAAACCAATCGGGTTAGCCTACAATCCAGACTCTAACCACTAAGCCTAATTAGGTCAAACTTGATCAATCACTCATGTGACTCAACCTTGACCCAGACTTAATCCTATTAGGCTGGTCAATTTAAGCAGTCTTAGTCCCATCTAAACAACTCTTGATTCAGTTTGATCAACCGCTAGACCTAATTGAGCTACCCAAGTCCGAACCTACTTTTATGAATATGTCTTAGATCTTAAAATTCTCAATTTTAGACTTAATATGTTTCATAATCTTAATTCTCAATTAAGTTTAGGGTTCATAAACAAAATATGTATATAAAATCCTAGGATTTCTGGATCTAGGGTTTTGCAGAAAATAAGTTTTAGATTTCAGATTAAGAGTGAACGTGCAGCACTCCTACATATCATAAGAATATCCTATCAAATGAAAGAAGAGGGCCTTTAAACCCTACTTCGTTCTTATGATCGGACGGCCAAGGAGAACACCTTAATCAGAAACATGATAAATCTATAAAACTAGTTAGATCTACATCATATATCACATATATAAAAATTGATTTAACTAAAAATATATTTTGCATACGTCTCATGTATCATATCATATATATTTTTAGATCTAAATTATCTCATAAATATCTAAAAAATAAGATTTAAATTTGATCATATCAAATTAAAATTTATTCTAGATAATTTTGTAGAACTATTCTACAACTAGTCTAAACATGCATCTATCATATCTCATATGAACAAATTAAAAAAAAAATATTTTTTATTTTTTAAATATAATTATAATATTTATAAAATTAAAAAATAGTAAATAAATAAATTTAAAAAAATAATTAATTAAATTAAAATTATGATCATGTTAGACTACATATAGAATAATTCTATTCCTAGTCTAGTCATGCATCTCATACATCTTAGATCTAGATTATTTAATTTTTAATTTTTTAATTTTAGAACTAATTACATCTCACGTGATATCTAAAATCATCTAATTATCAGATCAAAAATAAATTAAAATTAGATCTAATGAATTTTAGAACCTGGCTCTAATACCAGTTGAAGGGAAAAAACTTGTTTCTCGGGTCAGATTTGTTCAGATTTGATTAGATCAAGAGGGATATTTCAAAAAATTTTCTTGAAGATTCTAATCAGATCTAAGACTCTTTAGATCTAATCTTATTAATTTAATAAAATAAAATAAAATAAAATTTTAATTTAATTTAATTTAATTATACCTTTATTTTGGGTAATTCAATTATCCTATGATAATCCCAATGTTTGCCTGAGGTTCTGGATGTAACCACGGAAGCGCTTGGCCTCTACCGGTATCTACTTGGATAGGATCTGGAGATCTTCTCCTTCTCAATCAATCATCCAAAAATTAGATTTAGATATGATCTTGAAGATCTTCAAAAACTCTTTTGAAGAACAATCATTATCTTTTGCAGTAATGCTGCCTTCTTCCTTTCTTATCGCCTTTCACTTATTTGGATCGCACCTAACTCATGCCCAAAACCTCTTGAACATGGAGAGGAGAGAGAGAATTACAGAGTGGCATGGAGAAGGAGGGAGAAAAGCTTTGTGGCATGGGCTAAAGGCAGAAGCTCTAATGGTAGGCGTAGATAGGATTTATATAGTCCCTACTGCGCCATGCAGTGCCACATCATCATGGCCCTTTGTGTAATCAGATCTAAATCTAATTGATGGAATGACATCAACTAATCCAATTAGATTAGAGTCCATCTAGTTTGATTCCTTGAAGCAGCTAGAATCCCATTTGTATGAGACTCCAAATCTTATCCTCATGGGGTGTATGACACATGGGCAGATGTCTAAGTATCAAAGGTCAACATTTAACCGAAGTCCAAAGACAAGATTTAGTAGATGATGAAAAATGGCAGATGTTGTCTCAAATTTATTTCATAAATTAAGACAATCCTTTTTTGACCTGGACATGCTCCAGTCAGACCAAGTAAAGATTTCTGAGGGAGCCCAAATACATTTGGCTCAGTCGAGATAAGTTTTAATGATTCTTAAAGGAGAACATTAGGCTCAATCATGTGCTAGAACAATTTTCTTGAACCTAATTGAATCTTATTCAAATCAATTGAATTGGGTTAATCTAATTGATGATATCTAGATCCAAACCCTTATTTGTGTGATCCAGTTAGATTCAGTTCCATATGGTAATGTGATATGTCATGATCTCTATCATTGACATCATCAAAACATCTTTCGATGGATCTGAACTTTTCTAATTCAGACAACTAGTATGATCGATCATCCAAATCATTTTAATTGCTCCCAAAATCCAGCAGTGACACCTAGCAGCATATGGTGGCAACTCATCAGAACTAAAAGTGAACCTCTCAGTGCAGTTTCCTATGTGATTAAGTTCCTCTATCTTGAGCCCCAACCGAATTAGGGTTAAGGTGATCTCGTCAAATGCTAATATCCATCATATAAATTAATCATTTGATTGAAGTCCAATGTAACAAACCTAATAGAAACTATTTCTATTATTTCATTCTGCCATGGCCATGGGCTTTATGGACTTGATTCTCATGATTATCATAGGGCTGCTCTTCTTCTACCGAGGTAGATAGATCTCCTAATGGTGCAATCCAATTCCTATAATGAACTTGCTATAGCAAACATATACCTCAGAATTTCGAATGGCTAGGAGATCGAGTTATGGTGTAGTCAAACTATAAACCATCAAGATAAACTGTCGATGTACCTCAGGTCAAAGAATCAGACACACTACTGCAGCTTCGAGCCAGTCATCGACGAGAAGGTAGACTTCCTCATGACTGCTTGAGGTGATCACACTCAGTGCCCTCATTCTCTAACGAGTGCCTAAACTCTCGCTCTGATGTCTCTACACCGTAGACTCAAGACTAATCTATCCTAAAAAAGTGATCGTATACCAATCTTTCAGATCGATCACCATCATCATGATGATCCTATGGTCGGGAGCATTTTATGAGTTAATAATGAAAATTTATCTTAAATTTTCAACTCTTAAAAATATGAACTACCATTGCCATTAACTCAAGGGATGTATCACAGACACTTTCAAATATACATTATGATAGAAAATAAATTATTTTATTATTTATAGTCAAAATTATAATTTTGCCCTTAGAAGTGTATGACAAGTGTCAACCAATCTGGCTTCAAGGGCACACATATCTAACACACATATCATGTTTGTTGTAGAAAGAAGTAGTTTGACTCTCTGAAGAGCAGTGATGGCACTATTTATCCACCTGATGGATCGAGCTATGCGATTAAAGGCATCGAGATGGTCAGCTGGAAGACACATGATGGTGCAGTAAAAAGATTGGGAAAGGTTCGATACATACCCAATTTCAAGTGAAATCTTATCTCACTGAGCAGACTGGATTTAAATGGCTTTAGGTGGGTAGTTGGTGATGAAATCCTAAAGGTCATGCATCATGATAGGATTATATTGGAGAAAAAGAAGAAGACAAGAGGACATTGTTATCTGGCAGGAAGCCTAGTGTGAGGTGGAGCTTCAGGAACCAGAAGGAGCCTAGCGCAAGATGGAGCTCTAGGTGGAGATGGATCGGGCATGAGACGGAAGACTCAAAAGGATGAGAAGTGACATCACAAGATAAAGTTCCTATTGCCATAGCAGAATTCCTTGAGCAGATCTTTGATTAAAGTGGATACAGCCCATGATAGAGGTGGGATCGAGTGGCCTACCTTGACTCTCACATTTGCCCATCCATGATTAGCAAGTGTGCCCCAGGGCATGGGGGCGAGATGGATCACAAGCTCTCAAAGTCAGGTGGAAGCCGAATATCAAGTCGAGGTGGAGATTGTTAAGATTTGATGCCTCAAATTCGACCTACAATAAGAAGAGAATCATTTTTCAGCACAGCAGTCGAGCCAGCTCTGATACACGATCGAGCCGGCTTAGATTAAGATCGACCCAGCCCGAACCATAGCTGAGTCAACTCTCTTAGGCAGACAAATAGTAGGAGTTCGAGCGAGATGCAGTTGAGCCAGCTCGACCCTTGATCGATCCAGCTCGACGGAGGCGAACAGAACATAATGGAATTTTTTTTATTTGGACATAAATTATGATTAATCGAAGAGGTCTATAGGAGTTACACGTGGACCATAGGATCCTGCAGCCATGGAGGGTTGCAGTCATGATCTGAAGGTCAAAAAATATTCCAAGACTCTATCAAGAACATGTTCGACTCATATTAGGAGAATGAGTCCTATTAGGACTCCTGTGAATTGCTGAGAAGAGGATTCTCATTCTATTTAAAGGGCTGAGGTGCTGCGGAGCAAAAAGATGGTGCATGTGGTATGAGATGCATATAGAGAGGCTTAAATAGCCATCGAGTGGAGCTTGATAGAGCACTGAACACGTGCAGCCCATTAGAGAAAGAAGCAACAGGTGCATAGCATCCAGCAAAGAGGTTGTGAGGTTAAAGCATCTTGTAGCTTCTATGGGTCTCCTTAGAATTCTGAGAGAGCTTTTGTGAGGGTAACTTCTATTTGAGAGAGATTTGTGTATAGTGAGTTGAGAGTAGGTGTTCTCCTCTTATACCTTATTGGGGATAAATCCATGCCTACCAAAGTTTGGCTAAGACTCTGACTGTTGATCTATTACGTTCGGTTGTAGCTATAATAACTAAACCTCAACCCACAGGAGTATTCAAACTCTGAATCATTATAAGATGGCCAACCTTCAACACTACAATCAAATAATCTGATTGGTTGGGAAGATTGATTTTGGATTCAACGAGGTGTTGCAGATTCCTTCTCCAGACAAACTTTAACAGTTAATGCTTCTGCCCCAAAGAACCGACTAAGTCCCTGGCTCTTGCACATTCCATTCGATCGATCTCCTTTCGGTAACCTATGTGGCCCCACTCGAACGAACATCCTTGGATCCCCCTTTTTGGCAGAATATTAGTCGAACTCCTTCTAGATTTCTCCTTTAGTGGAACTTCTCCAGCAGTCAAACTTCTTCCGAACTGCCCCCAGATGAACTTTAGCGCTTTATCATTATTCACTAGTGAGCAACCTTGGGAATGGCCAAACCTCAAAGAAATAGCAGGGACACCAGTGTTTCAATCGTGCTTGGTTATTGCGGCCATCAGTCAATACTTGATCTAGGCAAACCCCTCACAGCCTGACTCCTTTCAGTTGGATGTCTTTCGGGCCTCTTCGTCGATCGAACCCCTATCGGACTTCTCTTCCAGCCAAATTCCTTCTAGCCACCTAAAAGGACCACGACCTACACCTTCAACATAGCGAATAAAAGCCAATGCACGGTCAATCTTGAGAACCTACAAACTCCTCCGGAATAATAATGTCCAAGAGCCATTCATCACCTATAATTGCCTCATTCGAACTCTGACTGTTAGGTCTCCAATAGACTAGCACGTCACGACAATGGACACCATCCTTCATAACAAATCCCACATGGTCTCGAACGGGCCATTACCAAGTAGTTGCAGCTATCACTATCTATTTGTTACCCACTCAGGAGCTATAAAAGGGATCCTCTAGATACATTTTCTTCAAGCTCTCTTCTTTCTTTTGGTATTCTACAACTTTCTCTACTAAGTACTCCATTTCTGTTGGCTAAAAAAGTTGACTTGATCGTCAAAGGGTCTTGTCGGAGCCACCCTCCTGGCTCTTGATGAGACTTATTTTGCAGATCACCAATGATGACCTCATCTTCTCTGACTCCAGCACTTCTTCGATGATGATCAGATTTTGCACCAACAGGATTGGCGCTAGAAAAATGGTCTTAAACCTTCACCTTTTGAGGTTTCCTTATTCTTAAAAGAGTACTGAACAGAGATCTCTACTTCTTCTCCTTTAGAGTCCTTCTTTTTGAAAAAGATGCCTCCTAGGAAAGCTTCAACCCAACGGTCAACGGCCTCCGAGGCTAGATCCCATCCTGATCAGCCCACCCCTGTTTCATCCCCAGTAACTCAAGCTCCACCTGTAGTAATGGTGGATGTGGAATAGTGAAACCTATTGATCCAACAGGTTTGTAGCCTTACGAAAGCAGTGCAGGCCATGCGGCAGTAGCAGCCTTCGGTGTTAATTTGATTGGAGTAGGCTTCTCTGGAGCCCCATGATCTCGTCTGGGGATGGCCGACTCGGGCTAGCCGATGGGTGACCTCCGAAAAAGAAAAGCAGAGGGCCGAGAGCCCCTACTCTTATCATGACCCTACCCCTCGAGAGACTTTGCCTTCGTTCAGTTAGAAGACCTTGGAGATCCACGATTGAGAGGATCTCCTAGATCAAAAACTGCAAGAGATGAATTGATGGATAGAGAAACTCTATCGTGCTCCCTCCTCTCACAATAATGATATCTGTACCGACCCTCCTTTATCTCACTGCATCATGCAGGAACCTATTTCGCCAAACTTTAAGCTCCATCAATTTGAGAGCTACGATAGGACTACTGATCCGATCGACCACCTGGAGGCCTTTCGGATGATGACGCTGCTCCACGGTGCACCAGATGTCATACTATGTCGAGATTTCTCATCTACCTTAAGAGGAGCAGTAAGAAATTAGTATACGGCCCTTAAGTTGGATACCATCTTTTTCTTTAATCAAATAAGCCATCAATTTGTGGCTCATTTCATTAGCAGCTGACGCCCCCACCGAGGTTTTGACTCCCTCATGAACATCAAGCAGCAAGAGGGAGAATCCATTCAAGCTTATGTTAATCGCTTCAGTGCAGCTGCCCTAGAAGTTCAAAATCTAAATCAGTCTATCGCTATGGCCATACTAAAAGATGGTCTTCAGAAGAACAATCTGTTGTTCTCCCTAGAGAAGAAGTATTCCAAAAATTTTATCGATATGCTAGCTCGAGCTAAATGGTATGCTTGAGCGGAAGACGCCTTTAAGGCCAAGGATAGTGAAGCCATAGAAGAGCAGCAAATGGGTGAGCCAAATAGGCCTGCATATGAAGAGAAGCTAAACAAAGTTCAACCACGCTCCCAGTCTTCCTTCGAGTGCAAGCGAGCCCGAACTCCTCCTCAAGCTTGTCCTCCAAGAAGCCCTGATAGAAGGGCACAGCGGGGCTCCCCCCTCCAAAAGTTCCATAACTATGCCCTCCTTAACGTTCCAAAGACCCAAGTACTGATGGAGATCAAGGAGCAACTACCTAGACCGGAGAGGATGCGCACTCACCCTGGCAAGTGCAATCCTAACAAGTACTGGCTCTATCATCATGACCATGATCATGATACTGAAGAATGTATTCAGCTCTAGGATGAAATTAAGGAGCTTATCAGGCGAGGCTGGCTCAATCAATTCTTACGACGTCGTCCTAATGAAAGAGAGGATCGACAAAGGATACTACTGCAACTTGAACCATCAAGGAGGAAGGAGCAACAAGGAGATAGGCCGCCTCTCGACATCATCAATGCTATCTCTGAGAGATCTCGATGAGAATAGGCCAGTAGATCCAAAGGATCGATGAAGAGGCAAAGGTCTGGACAATCTATAACCTTCACCAAAGCGGACGCATAAAAAGTTTAGTTTCCGCATAATGATATGATTGTAATTGCTTTAAATATTGCAAACTATGATGTATGCCACATTCTTGTTGATAATAAAAGTTCGGTCGATGTCTTATTTTATGATGCTTTCTCTAAAATGTCTATACCTGATAGTCAGCTTGGGCAGATAAACTTGCCATTAGTGGGCTTTATCGGTGATGCGGTATCAGTTGAGGGCATAATAACTTTGGTTGTAGCTGCAAGACAATATCCAAGGCGGTCTGGAGCACAAGTCAATTTTCTAGTTGTAAAAGCCCCATCTGCCTACAATGCTATTTTTGGCCGACCTGGTTTTAACGCACTCCGAGCTATGGTATCAACTTATTACATAAAAATAAAGTTTCCGACGAGCTATGAAATTGGAGAGATCAGAGGAGATCTAGCCTTGGCAACACACTATTACTCCATGGCCCTACAGAAAAACCCCCAGCCCGACCTTTGCCCTATTGATGGACTGGATGTCTGCGACAACCTTACGGAGGAGTGGGGCGAGCCTATGGAAGATCTTGTTTCTATCCTATTGAATAACGAAAATATGGAGCACACTGTGTAAATCGATTCCGATTTGGGGGATGAGGTTTGAGAGCAACTCATCACCTTCCTTCGGAGAAATGCAGACATCTTCGCTTGGATCCCAATGGATATGCTGGGGATTGATGCCGAGGTTATAGAACATCAGTTGGCTGCTGATCCTAAGTGTCATCCAATAAAAGATAAGATGCACAGCCACGCTCTGAAGAGACAGAAAGCAATTACAGAAGAAGTCGACAAGCTCCTCAAGGTCGGATTCATCTAAAAAGTTAACTACCCAAACTGGGTCCCAAACGTGGTGCTCATCAAAAAGGCAAATGGCAAGTGAAAGATGTGTATAGACTTTAAAAAGCTGAACAAAGCCTATCCAAAAGATAGCTACCCCCTGCCCAGGATCGAACACCTGATGGATGCAACCTTGGGCCACGAGCTCCTCACCTTCATGGATGCCTTTTTTAGCTACAACCAAATCCGGATGGTGCCAGAGGACGAGGAGAAAATTACTTTTATTATCGACTGTGGTCTTTTCTGTTACAGGATTATGCCTTTTGGACTCCAGAATGCAGGGGCAACGTACAATTCCTGGTCAATAAAATCATCAAGGAGCAGATCGGTTGAAACATGAAGGTGTATGTGGATGACATGCTCGTCAAGAGCCGAGCTTCAACAAATCACATCGCCGACCTTAAAGAGACCTTCAGTTCTCTTAAGAGGTATAAGATGAAGTTGAACCAGACTAAGTGCACCTTCGATGTGACCTCGATAAAATTTTTGGGATTTATGGTGCCGAGGCATGGGATTGAGGCAAATCTAGAGAAAATCTAGGCTATTAGAAGATGACCACTCCAAAAATAATTAAAGAAGTTCAGTGCTTGACTGAAAAAATGGCATCCCTAAACTACTTTATCTTGAGATCAGTCAAGCGATGCATGCCTTTCTTTCAAGTTCTCAAGCAACCAAAGAGCCTTTGTTGGATGGCGGAATGCTAACAAGCATTTGAGCAGCTTAAAAACTACCTCGGATCACCCCCATTGCTGACAAAGCCTGAGTTTGAAGAAGAATTATTCTTATACCTAGCAGTCTTCCCGGCAGTCCTGACAGCAGTCCTGATCAAGGAGGAAATAAAAGTGCAGTGGTCGATCAACTACATAAGCCGGATCTCGAGGGATATAGAGTTCATGTACTCTAAAATAAAAAAATTGACTTACTTTCTTCTAATTGCTGCCAGGAGACTCCGACCTTACTTTCAGGGGCACACAATAACTGTCCTCATGGATCAACTAATTAAAGCAGTCCTTCATCGAATGGATGCCTCCAAAAGAATCGCAAAATGGACAATTGAGCTTACAAAATTTGACATCAACTACCGACCTTGGCCATTGATCAAAGCCTAGATATTAATAAATTTTGTAGTAGAATGCACCATTCCAGATGAAGCTAAGCTTGAACAAAATGAAACTGACATTTTGTAGTTGCAACTGAGCTCCCCCGAAGAGAGTGCCAAACTTTTCGAAGGATTTTGGGCCTTGTACGTGGATGGTTCATCCAATGCTACTGGAGCAGGCATCGGGTTGGTCTTGGTTAACCCTGAGGGAGTCATCGCCAAATATGCGCTATGCTTCAAATTTTCTACAACTAATAATAGGGCCGAATATGCAGCTCTGATCGCTAGGTTAAAGATAGCAAAACAGTTAGAGGTAGACCAACTCCAAGTTTTTAGTGATTTTCAGTTGGTGGTTGGATAAGTTAGCAGCAACTATGAAGCCCAAAGGAAAAGCATGATGAAATATCTTGAGAAAGTAAAGAACTATGACTTTCTACAATTTTAGCATTCAATGAATTCTGAGGGTAGAAAATATGAGAGCCGACCTTTTCTCTAAATTGGCCGCTTTATCTCCAGCCAAACTGTCCAAAGAAGTATTTTTTGAAATTCTAAAGTGCCCAAGCTCAGAGGAGTCACAGCTTGTTATGCAAGTTGAGCATGAGCCGAGCTGGATCGATCTGCTAGTTGCCTACTTCAAGGATGGAGCTCTTCCTCATGATTCGAAAGAAGCTCAAAAACTTAGAAATCAAGCTTCTCGATATATTCTATATGAAGGCAAGTTGTATAAAAGGTTATATTCTCTACCGCTCTTGAGATGTCTCCGATCTTCAGAGGCCAACTTCGCATATGGAAAGTGCATGAGAAAATTTGTGAAAGTCATGTAGGAGCCAAATTCCTATTACAAAGACTACTTCGGTAGGGATACTATTGGCCGACCTTATACCATGACTCTATAGAGTATGTCAAAAAATGTGACCGCTATCAGAAAAATATAAACATATAAAGACAGCCGGCCTCTGAGCTTACTCAACTAAGCACACCTTGGCTATTTGTGCAGTGAAAAATGGATATACTTATTTTCTTTCCAATGGCATTCGGACAATGGAAGTTTCTCTTAGTTGCGATTGACTACTTTACCAAATGGGTTGAGGCCAAACCATTAGAAAAAATTACTGAGTCCAAGGTATAAGACTTCATCTGAAAGTCAATCATCTACCAGTGCCCCAAACTCTCATAACAGATAATGGATGATAGTTTGCTGGAATGAGGTTTGCTGAGTTCTGTGAAGATCTAAATATCTCCCATCACTTCATGTCAATGGCCCATCCGCAAGCAAAGGTGACCAACAGAATCTTACTATAGGACATCAAGGCAAGGCTTGAAAGAGCAAGGGGGACCTGGGCGAATGAACTCTACCACATCTTCTAGGCATATCGAACTAACTCTACCACATCCTCTGGGCATACCGAACTACTCAAAGGCTATCGACTAGGAAAACACCATTTGCCTTAGCATTTAGAATAGAGGCAATCATCCCAATCATGCTTAAACTTTTGTCAGCATGGGTCATGGCCTTCAATGAGCAACGTAACTCACAAGACCTCAGAGTCAACCTCAATCTACTGAAGGAAAAAAGAGAAGAAGTTCAAGTTTGGATGGCAACCTACAGACGAAGAGTAGCTAGATACTATAACTCCAGAGTAAAAAGCAAAGCATTTAGGGTGGAGGACATGGTGCTCCAACGAGCATCCATTTTGCAACCTCAGAATCAAGAAAAGCTCACCCTAAATTGAAAAGATCCGTACAAAGTAGAGGAGGTCGTCCGGCTCGAAACTTATCGTTAGAGGAGCTCAGAGGAGCAACAATCTCGTGGCCTTGGAATTAAGAGAATCTAAGAATGTACTATCGGTAACTTTCCTTCAATAAAACTTTTCTATTTTAACATCATTATTTCTTGGCACAAAAATTGCATGATGATAAATAACTCTCTGAAATAATCTAAAGTGGTTCGTTAGGAACAGGAGGAGAACCTCGTTCTAACATGAGCAAAGTCAAAGGCCTTGTTAAATTAAGATGAGATGAGGGGAGAGGCCTTGCCAATGGCCCGAATGTGCCCCTACAGCCCATTAGAAATAAGAGGAGAACCTCATCCTAACGTGAGCAAAGTCGAAGGCCTCATTAAATTAAGACGAGATGAGGAGAGAGGTCTTGCCAACGGCCCTAATGTGCCCTACAGTCCATTAGGAACAGGAGGAGAACCTCATCCTAACATGAGCAAAGTCGAAGGCCTCATTAAATTAAGATGAGATGAGGGAAGAGGCCCGACAAATGCCCTAGTGTGCTCCTACAACTCATTAAGAATGGGAGGAGAAACCTCGTTCTAACATGAGCAAGTCGAAGACCTCATTAAATTAAGAACGAGATGAGGAAGAGGCCCTGCCAATGGCCCTAATGTGTCCTTATGGCCCATTAGGAATAGGAGGAGAATCTCGTTCTAACGTGAGCAAACTCGAAGCCTCGTTAAATTAAGATGAGATGAGGGGAGAGATCCTACCGACGGCCCTAATGTATCCCTACAGTTTGTTAGGAATGAAAGGAGAACCTAATCCTAACGTGAGCAAAGTTGAAGTTCTCATTAAATTAAGACGAGATGAGGGAAGAGGCCCTACCAACAGTCCTAATGTGCTCCTACAGCCCATTAAAAATAGAAGAAGAACCTCATCCTAACATAAGCAAAGTCGAAGGCCTTGTTAAATTAAGACGAGATGAGGGAAGAGGCCCTACCAACGGCTCTAATCTGCCTCTACAGCCCATTAGGAATAGGAGGAGAACCTCATCCTAATGTGAGTAAAGTCAAAGGCCTCGTTGAACTAAGATGAGATAAGGGAAGAGGCCCTACCAATGGCACTAATGTACCCTACAGTCCATTATGAACAGGAGGAGAACCTCGTCCTAATGTAAGCAAAGTCGAAGGCGTCGTTAAATCAAGATGAGATGAGGGGAGAGATCCCACCGATGGATCCAACGAACTTCTACGATCATGCAAAGGGTGGAAGGCCAAGGCCTCGCTAATCTAAAACAAGAAAAAGACCAAGGCTCTACTAACGACTGTCATGCACATTTCCCTACGGCCATGTCATACGTCAAAGGTAAGACCCCATCTTAATCCGCAGAATGAACCTCTAGCCTGACATCCACGACAAGCATCTCATTAAAAATGAAGGAAAATGAGGTGCCCAAAATTGCATCTACAAGAGATGACAGCAAAAAAAAAAAAAAAGGTACCATTTCGTTATGGAGTTATGTTCATTATAAATAAAAGTCAATAAGATCGATTACATAGAAAGTGGGTACACTACAAGCAAAATGAAGATCGGCAAGGACCAACTGTGTGAAAGAATAAACGCATTATAGATGGAATGAAGATCGATGAAATCAATTACATAAAGAAAAAAGAAAGGAGGTGAAGTCGTAAGGCGACCCAAGCTCTTCAAACTTTGGGCTATCGGCTCCGGCCATCACCAAAGCTACCTTCAGTCTGAAGATCTCCTCCTCGAGCTTCTTCTTCTTATATAGGCTTTCAATGTACATTCTGTTGGTGTACACAAATTTGGCCTTGAGTTCTCGCCGTTGCTCCCTTAAGACTTCAGATTCAGCTTCAGCATCCTTGATGGCTTGATGCTCGCAGGTAAACTAAAGCTTCAACCATTGAACTTCAACTTTCTCCACCCCGACAGCCTCTGAGAGCTCACCGACAGTCCTCCTCAGAGAGGCAAGCTCCTTAGGTTCACCACTTGATCTAGCCTACTGAATGCTATAAAACTTTCTCTGAAAATAGGTTGCCTCATCCCTGGCAGCCTTTAGCTCTTCTTCAAGCCTGGACATCTTTCCTACCCAGGTCATCTGATAACTATTGTGCCAGTCCTCAGCATCCTACTGCTGCTTCTGAAGCTGGAAGAACTTTTTTGACCAATCCTATACCGGGCTTTATCGATGGACCATGATGAACTCCCTTCAAAGAGATGGATCTTTTCTTTTGCCTTCTTAAGATCAACTTCAAGAGAGCCAATCTTCGCTGTCAGTGCCCAAGACTTATCGCTCGCATTCTTTTAGAGTTTGGCAAGCTCCTTCTCAAAATTTTCTTTCTAGATGCTGAAGCTCGTGGAATCCTTCATGTGCAAGCTTCAAAGGTGAGTGACATCTTTAGTCACCTCCGAAGCATTCTTCCAAGAGGCCTGAAAGTCGGCCTCAATCTTCTTCAACTTTTTTCTTAAATGATGGACTTTCTTCTTCAAACTCTTTATCAAAGGTTCGAACGAAACTCCTTAAGGTAAGGGGTCGGCATCAACCGGAGAAAGGGGTTTGTGACCCTAGTTGTCGGAGGCATTCTGAATCACATGCAACACAGAGTGCAAAGAAAAAGAGAGATTTGCTTTCATTACTTCAAATATTTTTGATACATCAAAAAAAAAGAGAGAGAGAAGAAAAGTACGTAAATGTTAAAAGTTTAGACCTTGGATGGCTCACCCACTAGAGAGGTTGGGACATTCTCAACCACCTCTGGCTCTCAAGCAGGCCTAGATGCTGCACTTGCAGGTTCTGAAACCTCCAGAGTAACATCGACGGCATGGACAGTGGGGGCAACCTCGACATCCGCGCGCGAAGGGCCAGCTCTATTCTCTGGCTCCTCTATGAGGAGATCTAGATCGATGTCTGGGAAGTTCTCGATGTCCCATCCCAAGTAGATTTGGAATCCTTTCAAGAAAGATTCCTAGGCGAAGTCTATTTTGATGTCCTCCATATCTTTGGAGGACTTGAAATCTTGCATGATCCTCTCTATTGTGGCATTAACCTTTTCCTATGCCTTCCTTCTTTCCTCCTTCTCCAGAGCTAACTCGGCCCTCAGTTTCACCATCTCTTTGCACTCCTCCCTTAACTCCTTCCGAAGGCATTCGACTTCAGATGAGTGGGTTTCCGAGGCTACCTTTAGAGCATCAGCCTCGGCCTAAGCCTTGTCGACTTCTGCATGGGCTTCAACAAGGGCCCAGGAAGCTTCGGCCCATCTTTGGTTTGCCACCTCAGAGTGAGCAAAAAGGTAGTATCCTAATTGCAAAATAAAAAGTGAGTCAAAATTTTAGAAGATCCCAACTTTAAAGCCCGAAGGGCATGAAGTCAAAATCAAAAGAAGCCACTTACCTCCAAGAAGGCAGCAAAAGACTCATCGAACCTCTCAACATCGTCCTTCTAGTGCATCCTCTCTACAATGTGGGAGAGGACACTCCCCTCCATCAGCGACTGGATAACCTCTCGATCGTCCAGGGAACCCTACTCCTGGCTAATATCCTCTCCCTCAGAGCTCTTAACATTCCGTCCGACTTTCTTGCCGATGGCCTTCTTCTTCTTCCTCTCCACAACTTTCTCTTGCTGAACAGAAGCAGAAGGGGCGGCCTCATTAGACAAGACTAGGCTTAGCACGGTAACGATGGGCTCGAGAGCTAGCATGGCCGGGCTCGAGGGCCGGCATGGCCTGACTCATTTCTCCAGTTCGATCCTTCTTCTATGGTTCTCTGAAAGGACCGCCCTTCTTCTTAAGGGTCTTGATTCCCTTCGCCAGGTAGTCTCGTTCCTTCAGAGTCGTTTCTTTAAAAAAGATAAAGTTAGAAGGTCAAAAGAAAGAATACCATCCAACTGACTGAATATGACGAACTACCTATTGGGTTAAGAGAACTAAGATCGAAATTAAACAAGGTTTGCTCATCCAAAAGTTTAGGGATCGGTGGAGCATTAAAGGACTTCAGCTTATCTATCGAACTCTGATCCTCACTTTCTGGCTCAAGGTATCGGTGGATCGATTCCCTTATCTCACCCACGAAGGAAGCCCTAACCCTAAGGAGGGATGGAAGATGAAAAAGAATTTCTTCTTCTAGCCATGAATGGAAGAAGGAGCACCTTTAAGCATTCTCTTCTTATCGAACTATGAAGATACATACCACTAGTCCTTGGCGGTGGGATAACGTTTGAAGGTGAAAAAATTATGGAATAAGGAAATGGTAGGTCGGGCGCCCACCATGGTGCATACAGAGAGAAATCTTATGATGAATCTAAAGAAATTTGGTGCCATAGCAGCAAGAGAAATATTGAGAAATCTGAATTGGTTAACTACAAAAGGAGGCAAGGATAACCCTAGCCCAACTTGAAGGGTTTCGACAAATAGATAGGTTAGGCCGGGAGGAGGTGAGCAAACTCGATCGTTGGGCCAAGGAAGTTCGAGCTCATATTTAGAAGAAATTCTGAACTAAATCCTGGCTAGAGAAAGATCATCGGACCGAAGTCAATAGGAAATGGTTGCAGGCACAAAAGGATGGGCCGACTCCAAGGCTTCAGCCTCCTCAGGAGGCGGGTTCACCAAGGCTAGAGGGGCCGAGCTCCCAAAACAAGTTGGCCAGGATCCCTCAATAGACATTTGAATCAAAGTGAAATCGAGGAATAACCCAAAAATTAAAAAAAATAAGGTGTACAAACTTCAACAAAAATAGAAAGAGCGAGAAAGCAAAGAGCGCAAAAATAATCCAAAAAAGTGTTGGAGGGCTGACCTAAATCAACTAGGAAGAACAAGGAGATGACGAATGTAACGAAAGTCAAATGGGGGTGTGCTTGAAACTAAGGAAAATAAAGGAAGAAGCTTGGGCCCTCGCACGGGATGGAGAAGGAAACCAGAGGAAGGAGATGAGGATTTCAGAAGAAGTAATGGCTTAAAGGAGGAGGAAGGGTTTAAGTAACCCCTAGATTTTCTAAATGGTTATGATTGTAGATTTTCTTCAACCGATCACTAATTGATGCATGTCCCACTCATCATGGTAGAAAGCTTCCAATGGGCAGATCCTTAATAGCATCGTACTTTGAGCAGATTTTTGATGGAGAATTCAAAAATTGTCTATTTGGATCACCATGTATTTACCAAACTTTGACACTAGCCTGATAAAAGCCAAAACTTTCCATCCAACCTAGATGCAGGAAACCCAACAGGATTGAAAAATCCTTCAAACTTCGACAGTCTCCATTTTACTCCCATCCTTCGAACTTCGAACTCGAGAGTAAGGAGACTAGTGTTGGGGATAAATCCACATCTTTCGAAGTTCGGCTAAGACTCTGACTCTTGAATAGTTCCGTTCGGTTGCAGCTATAACAACCGAACTTCAACCTGTAGGAGTATTCGAACTCAGAGTCATTTTGAGATGGCCAACCTTCAACACTGCAGTTAGATAATCCAATTGGTTGGGAAAATCGATTTTGGATTCAATGGGGCATTGCAGATTTTTTCTCTAGACGAACTTGAACAATTAATGCTTCTATCCTAGAGAACCAGCTAAGTTCTTGGCTCCTACGCATTCCGTTTGATCGATCTCCTTCCGATAACCTGTGTGGCCCCACTCGGATGAACTTTCTTAGATCTCCCTTTTTGGAAGAATCTTAGTCATACACCTTCTAAATTTCTTCTTCAGTAGAATATCTCCAGCAGTTGAACTTCTTCCGAACTGCCCTTAGACGAACCTCAGCACATTATCATTATTCATCGATGAGCAACCTTGGAAATGGTTGAACCTCAAAAGAACAGCAGAGATGCCAGTGTTTCAGTTGCGTTTGCTTATTGCAGCCACCAATCAATGCTTGATCAAGGCGGATCCCTGACAGCCAAACTCTTTTTAGTTGGACGTCTTTCAGGCCTCTTCATCGATTAAATCCCTATCGAACTTCTCTTCTAATCGAAATCCTTCTAGCCATCTAAAAGGACCACAGCATACACCTTCAACATAGCAAATAAAAGTCAATGCACGATCAATCTTAAGAACCTCTAAATTCCTCCAGAACAATAATGTCCAAGAGCTATTCATCGCTTGTAATTGCCCCATCCAAACTCCAGTTGTTAGATCTCCAACAGACTAGCACATCATGACAATGGATACCACCCTCCATAACAAATCCCACATGGCCCTGAACGGCCTACTACCAAGCAATTGCGGCTATCACTATCAGTTTGTTACAGGCTCCAAGGCTATAAAAGGGACCCTCCAGATACATTTTGTTCAAGCTCTCTTCTACCTTCCGGTACTCTGCAGCTTTCTCTACTAACTACTCCATTTCTGTTAGATGAAAGAGCTGACTTGATCGTCGGAGGGTCTTATCGAAGCCACCCCCCAGGCTCTAGATGAGACTTATTTTGCAGATCACCGACAGCGACCTCGTCTTCTCTGGCTCCTATGGTTCTATAGCGATAATCAGATTTTGCACCAACATACCTATTTTTCTCTTTCAAAGTGAAGCTTTGCATGCCCCATGGAGGAGAGCCTTTAGGTTGATCCATGTACTTGATTATTTTCTTATTTTATTTTTTTCTTCTTTCTATTGTAATAATTTGGTACTAGATCCTTAACAAGTGGTATCAGAGTAGCTGATATCCTAATAGTTTGGTATCAAAGTGAGTTGATACCACAACACGAACTCCTTTACTCTATCGATAATGGTAGAACCCTTTTATGGCTGAATTCCTTCACCTCTTTCTGATAATTATAGATCTAGCAAGCTTGCCCAATGCATGTTGACCAGATGAATTTGAATAGTGAAAGGATCTTGTCATCAACATGAATCTGATTCCTAATGCAGAATAGAAGCCATCCCATAATGAGTCACAGCACTCCTTCGATCCAAACTCCAGACCGATCTTGAAGGCTGTAGAGCTTCTAAAAAATAAAATATTCATCTGTCAGTCTTAAAGTCTGTCAAACACCTTCATAGAATTTAACAAGTTCAACATTCTCCTCTCTATCCTCTAGCTTGAAAGTTTCCATCAATATCTGACCGACTTCGAAGATGGACGAACTCCTCGAAGTCGGCCGAACTTCTCAAAGCTATTAAAGGCAGCACCAATAGATTCTAACCAAGTACTTGATTCACCTTTTACCACTCACAAGTCGATCTCCAAGTTTGGCCCACCTAGCTCTAAGTTCATTATCCTAAAATGCAGCCTTCTAATAAAGCTGCATCCAAACTCCAATAAACAAAACTTAACCGCCTACAAGTAGCAACAAAGGATAGTCCACTCTCCATGACAAACTTCACATGGCCCGAGCGACCTACTAATATTCTATTATTACTATCACTTTCATTCTGTTACAGGCTCCACCTATATAAGGGATCCTCCAGATATGTTTTTATCTAAGCTCTACTTTCTGCTCTAAATTCTCCTGAGTACTCAATTCTTATTGATCGGAGAACTAACTTAACTGTTGGAGAATCCTACTGAAGCCTCCTACCTACGATTTGGACTTTGGCTTGCTAGTCTCATCGATGATCTCGTCTTCACCAGCTCTAGCAAACTTCGATATTAGCATCATTTTTTGCACCAATAGGATTGGTCCTAGAGGAAGGGCCACTGAGCCCTTATTCTTAAAAGAGTATCTAGTCGAGTTCATCTTCTTCCTCTCCTCTCCAATTCTGTAATTCTTTCTTCTCTAATCTTTCTTGTGATCTACTAAGATGCCATCTAAGAGAATTTCAACCTGGTGATCCACCACCTCTACTACTAGATCTCAGTCGGATCAACCTGTTCTAACTTCATCACTGACACCGCAACCCCCACCAACAGCCATGGTAGATCTAGAGTAATTTATCCTATTGATGTAGCAAGTTAAGGACCTTACTGAAGTAGTACAAGCCATGCAGCATTCCCCAGCATCAGCTCAATTGGAAAGATTGATAAGTATCATAAATTTACCAATAAAAATATTAATTTATCAATTAATTTATATTAATTTTTAAGAATTAATGATCAATTTTTATATATTTTTAAGAAATTAATATTTTTATTAATTAAAAATTAATTAAAAATAATAAAAATTAAAAAATAAAATTTTATCATCAATAGAAAGAGCTTATTTTTTTGATCATATTGAAATAAGTTTCGAGCAAAATAAAGCTAAAATGGAGAAGATATAAATTTTTAAAGAAATAAAATAAATAAAAATTAAATAAAAAATAACATATCGCTCAACTAGCTCAAGCAGATACGCCATATTAGCTGGCACATCCAAACGCACCAAGCCAAGCCGACAAAGCCAGTGCATCAAGGCAGCCATGCTAGTCGACTCAGCCACGAAAGTCGTTAGCTGGTCCATAATCCAGGTATGGATCGCCAGCTCAGTAGAAACAGATGAATCATGGAGCGACACATGGTGGACCTAGACCCTTAAAGGGTTCATAGAAAATCTATCATGGCTTATAGGGCATTTTGGACTTTTAACTCGATGATAGGAGGTGCTAATTTATTGTGGTGTGTGGTGCAGTCAGTCCACACGGTCCATGGGAACAATAATTGCGCGATCGTGCGGCTCTGGTTGCTTACGGTTAAGATCAGATGATGGAGAAAATTTTTTACTTCAGGCTTCATGCGGATCACCATCCAATAGTAGCGCTCAATTTAGAGGATGATCCGATGATGGAGAGAGCATCCGACGGTGATCAGGACTCCGAACACACGATCAGTGGCCAGATTTTCTCCATCTATATGCGATCAATGGCCAAAATTTAATCCAACCTAATTTGGGCTGATGTGCATCCAATTTTAGCATTTTTTGGATCATTTGATCCATATTTGATGGCCAGATTTCATCTAGAGCAACAAAATTCATCTAGGACTCCTTTTTAATTTGATTTTCACTCGGATTTCTCCATATTTTGACGATCAAAGACCTCCTTAGTCCCACATTGTCTCCAGAAAAAGTCTCCAGTCCTCCTAACTTTATAAATAAGATCCCAGCCTTGCAGAATAGAGAATCTGGGGTCAAGGTGAAGCTCTGGTATAGGTTGAAGCTAGGCTTTGAATTAGAGACTGCTTCAAAGCATTGAATGCCGAGAAGAAGAGCTGGGCTCCTCCACCATCTTTCTGCCATTGTTGATCCAAGATCAGAGATCAACCTATTTTAATTTTTTTTATATATATTTAATTTATGAATATTTTAGTTAATGAAATATTTTTTTTCATGTTCTTTAATTTCATGCTCTTTATTTTTGTTATAATTTAATTTTTGCACTTAATTATTGCCTTTTATTTATTGAAAGTAGATGCTAGGATCTAACTAGTAGATCTTAGTACCAAGTTTAAATTTTTATACCTTTTAATTTTTGCCTTGTATTTTTCAACTTCACTTTTGATTTTAAAACACTTTTCAAATCTTTTTCTTTAAAAAAATTAAAGATTTCAAAACTAAAACACTACCTTCCTTATGGATTCGATCTGACTCACTGCTAGCTATGTATTTTTTATTATTTTAAGAAGTCGGATTAAGTTGATAAACACGATATCATAACGATAATATCGTGATCTTATCATATTTTTGGCACCATTGCTGGAAAAGGATTAGATGCTATTTTTTATTGATTTCTTTAATTTTTTTATAAATTAATTACTAATAAAATTTTAATTTTTTAATTTTTTATAAATATTGCTTACTAAATTTTTCTTATTATTTTTATAGAAAAAAATAAAAAAACTAAAAAGATTAGGATAAGAAGGAAGCTTCTAATCCCGCTTGGTGAGATCAGTCCTAACCCTAGTCCACTTTTCTTTTTATTTATTTATTTATTTACTTTATTTTTAAATAAATTTAAAAATATCCATTTAAATCTAATTAAAAGCTCTATGATAAGATTAGAAACCCTAACTATTTAGAGCACGTATCATATTAGTTTTATTTTTATTTTTATTTTTTTGGTGATTATTAGAGGTAAGGTAAGCCTGTCAGAATTTAATTAGTTGCATGCATCTAATTTAAATTACATAGAATCCTTTGATTAAATTTTTTTTGTGCATATTCATATCAAACCAAATTAAGGGCATAACCCAATTAAACAAGATAAGATGAGGATTTGATCATCCTTCCTTAGCCCATAAACAATCAACCAGCATCCTGCATTGATCTAAGCCTTTAATTTTAAAATCAATTAAAAATCAGCCCTAGGAGCTCGAGCTCAATAGGACAAGGAACCCTAAGAGTTGAACTAGATTAGGGTTAGTCAATTTGACTAATGTTTAGAAAAGTGGCTCAGGGATGATTGATTCCAAAGGAAGGTGGTTTCCAATTAGTTCTGTTAGCTTACCTGGTCAAGCATAATTGATGTCTAGGGCAAGCAATGGGGGACTCTCATCGATCTTATACTTACCTGGCCAGTTGATTGGTTGATCCTACACTTGGAGTGCTCGAATGCTAACTTGGAACAGTTAGGAGCTATCTTGATCTAGGCTGATCTTAGGATAGAATTAATTTATTTGAAACTTATTTAAAAATAAACATTTTTATTTTAGATATTTTCAATCTCTGTTGGCCTGACATAAGGTTGCCTTGGCATAATGGGAAGTTATGTTGCATGGTTGTCCTAGGGTATGAAAAGGTTGAATTAACTTAGAACTTAAAAAAAAGAGAGTTTAAAAAAATAAAATAAAATAAAATAAAATAAATTAAGGATATTGAGAATATAGCGAATTGTCCAACATCCGTGTGGAGAAGGATTTCAGGTCGACTAGTCAAAATGGATTTAGTTCTTGTTTCAGATCCTACAACCTCAATATCCACAATGAAATTAGCAAATCAGCCTCTGCCTCAAATCCTTAAGGACTTATGTTATCCAGTTGGTTCCGTCCAACCCTCTTGCATCAGGTTGCCCCAACCCAAAGCAAACAACTTTGAAATTAAACCTTAAATCATTAACATGCTTCCAAAATTCATGGGAATAGAGGATGCATATATATTCATTAGGAAATTTAAAGAGGTTTGTGCAACCATGAAATTACAACAATTGTTAGAGGATGAAATCAAACTGAGATTAATCAATTTTTCCCTTAAGGATAATGCCAAAAAGTTGCTTTATAGTCTTCCAAATCAATCTATCATGATTTGGGAGGGCTTTGTGAAAATATTCTTACAAAAAAAAAAAATTTCATTATAAAATAACTAGAATTAGAAATGAAATAAACCAATTTTATCAACTAGCTAGTGAATCATTTTGGAAATACTTCGATCAATTCAAGAACCTCTTGACCCAATGCCCACATCATGAAATAGAAACTTGGAGGCTATGCCAAATAATTTATGAAGGGTTAGATTCAAATTCCCGAACAATGCTAGAGTCCATGTGCTAGGCAATTTCTAGAAGACCTAGTCGAGAAAAGTTTACAATTGAAAATAACTAGGAAATCAAAAAAATCCACACCTTCAAGAGGTGGAATATACCAAATTCAAACCTCCCTAGCTGTAGAAGCCAAAATTGCAACTTTGACATGTAGGTTAGAGGCCTTAGAACTTTAGAGACCAGCCAGTGTGAACCAAGTATCTGCACCCATGTGCAATGGGTGCAATGCACCAGACCATATCCTTGAGGAACGTTCCCTCATAATGAATCAATTAGATAATGGATGTGCACAAGTGAATGCCACATATCAGAGACCGTTGAACAATCCCTATGCATCAACTTATAACCTAGGTTGGAGGAGTCATCCAAATTTTTCATGGTCACAAAATCCAAATGTAGGTGGTCCAAGTTTTAATCAGCAGAACCCAAGACCTAATCCTGTGATAAACACCCTACCACCACTATGCTTTAATATTAATGAAAAGAAACTTAGTTCTTTAGAGAAAAGCCTGGAAGCCCTAGCCAAATCTAATGTTGACACTAATGCCTCCTTAAGCAATTTCATGCAAACCATGGGCCAAATTTTGAATTCAAATTCTCAGGCCATAGCCCACTTGAAAATGCAAGTGAGTCAGCTAGCATCTATCATAAGTGAACATGAACAAGGTAGGCTACCTAGCCAACCTGAGCCCAACCCAAGGAATCAAAATGATAGACCATCCTAAGGAAACTAGGTTAATCAAGTTAATGCTATTCATTCCTTGAGATCAGAAAAATAAGTGGATAATAAGATAAATACACCTGACACTAGAGAAGACTTGAGTGCTGAGTCTGTTGAGCCACCCAATGAACAATCTACCTTACAAACTCAAGCTCCTGAAATAATAGTGCACCAAACCAGATGCCCACAATCTCCAGAGCTCCTTTTCTGAATTGATTAAGGTCTAATAAATGATCAAAATATTTAGACAAAATGTTAGAGGTATTTAAGCAAGTTCAAGTAAATATTTCTCTGCTAGACATGATCCAACAAGTTTCAAATTATGCCAAATTCTTAAAAGACCTTTGCACCAAAAAAAAGATGACTAATGTATCAAAGAGAGCTTTCTTAGCAGCAAGTGTGAGTTCATATTTATTAAGTCATATGCCTATAAAGTACAAGGACCCAGAGTCTCCAATAATTTCATGTGTTATAGGAGAAACCCACATTGAGAAGGCATTACTTGATTTAGAGGCTAGTGTAAATATTTTGCCCTATTCAGTTTATGAGCAATTAGGATTGGGAAAGCTTCAGCCAACAGGAATCACATTACAATTAGTAGACCGATCTTTTAGGATCTTCAAGGGAATGGTAGAAGATGTTTTGATTAAGGTTGGAAATTTTATCTTTCTAGTTGATTTTGTCATTTTGAAGACTGAGCCAATATCAAATCCTAAGGGTCAAATCCCAGTGATTTTAGGAAGACCATTCCTAGCTACTGCTAATGCTGAAATCAATTATCAAAATGGACTTATGAAACTATCTTTTGGAAACATGACAATTGAACTGAATATTTCAAATTTAAACAGGAAATTATAAGCATCAATGTAAGTATAGTCCAAATGAATTTATGAACCCATAGACATTAGTGATGAGGAAGTCGATCTTGAATCTAGTATCTAGCCAACCCATGAATATGAGAACCTAGATAAAATACTTGGAGATAATAAAAATGGCCAGAGATGGGAGCCTCTCATTGAATCACTCATAGAAATGACTAAACCATCATCTGAGTCATCAAAAGAAAAGGCACCCAAAGTAGAGTTGAAATCCCTCTCTGAGCACCTCAAGTAAGTATATTTAGGTCTAGAGAAAATCTTGCCTGTAATTGTTGCATCAGACCTGAATCCTAGCTAAGAAGAATTATTAGCGGTCTTAAGAGAAAACCGAGAAGCAATAGGTTGGACCATGGTAGACATTAAAGAAATAAGCCCTTCCATAGTTCAACATAGGATACACCTAAAGGAAGAGGCTAAACCAACTCAAGATGCCCAAAGAAAATTGAATCCAGCCATGAAGGATGTAGTAAAAAAGGAAATTTTGAAGTTGTTGAATAATGAAATTATTTACCCCATTTATGATAGTTTATGGGTAAGCCCTGTACAAGTGGTACCAAAGAAATCTACGGTAATAGTAGTCCAGAATGAAGCTAATGAACTTATCCTAACTAGGACCCAAACGGGGTGGAGGGTCTACATAGATTACAGAAAATGAATGCAGCTACAAGAAAAGATCACTTTCCTTTGCTATTTACTGATCAAATGTTGAAAAAATTAGCCGGACAAGAATTTTACTATTTTCTAGATGGATACTTTGGTTATAATCAGATCCCCATAGCCCCTAAAGATCAGGAAAAGACCACATTCACCTATCCATTTGGAACCATTGCTTATAGGCGTTTGCCCTTTAGACTATGTAATGCTCCAGCAACCTTCCAGAGATGTATGATCAGCATGTTTTCCGATATGATCGAATGATTTCTAAAAATTTTTATGGATGATTTTTCTATCTTTGGACCCAGCTTCTCTGAATGCTTAAACCATCTAAGAATTTCTAGGAAGATGTAAGAAGAAGCATTTAGTTCTTAATTAGGAAAAATATCAATTCATGATCAGAGAAGGTATAGTTCTTGGCCATGTAATTTCAAAGAAAGGAATAGAAGTTGATAAGGCCAAAGTTGACTTGATTGCAAGTCTTCCACCACCTAAGATTGTTAAAGAAATTCATTCAATTTTAGGATATGCTGGATTTTATAGAAAGTTCATATCCGATTTTAGCAAAGTGGCTCGCCCTTTGACGAACTTGTTAGCAAAAGAAGCGAAATTTGAGTTTACTTCTAAGTCCCTTGAGTCTTTTGAATTTCTTAAAAAGGCACTCATTTCAGCCTCCATCATTCAACCACCTATCTAGACCGAACCTTTTGAGCTCATGTGCGATGCATTTGATCATGTTGTAGATGCAGTCTTAGGTCAAAAAATCAACAAGCTGCCGAGAGTTATTTATTATGCAAGCAAAATATTAAATGATGCGTAGCTTAATTACACCACCACGGAGAAGGAATTCTTAGCTGTTATCTTTGCCCTAGAAAAATTTAGGTCCTATTTGGTTGGATCTCATGTTATTGTCTGATCACTCAGCTATTAGACATCTCCTAGCAAAAAAAGATGCTAAGGCACGTTTAATTCGATGGATTTTACTCCTTAAAGAATTTGACTTGGAAATTAAGGATAAGAAAGGGATAGAGAATGCAATTACTGATCACTTGTCCCGAATCATAGTTGCACCATCTAATGAACCACCTATCAATGAGTATTTTAAAGATGAACAACTCATGTCGGTGTCCACTAAACCTTGGTATGCGGATATTGTGAATTATTTAGCCATTGATAAAGTATCTTCTCGTTGGACTAGTCAAGAAAAACATAAATTCTTTTTCCAAGTAAAGTATTTCATTTGGGATGATTCATATCTATTTAAATAGTGTCCTGATCAAATCATTAGGAGGTATATCCCTGATAATGAGTTTAAAAGTATTGTGTCATTTTGTCATGACCAAGCATGTGGTGGTCATTTCGCATCTAAGAAGACTACCGCCAAAGTACTTCAATATGGATTTTATTGGCCTAATTTATTTAAGGATGCACATGTGTACTGTAAAAGTTATGATCAATGCCAACAAATGGGTCGAATTACAAAGAGAGATATGATGCCACTCAATCCAATCTTGGTAGTTGAAAATTTTTATGTCTGGGGAGTTGATTTTATGAGATCATTTTTGAATTCCTTCAAAAATGAGTATATCTTAGTGGTTGTTGATTATGTTTCCAAGTGGGTAGAAGCTATTCCATGTAAGTCCAATGATAGCAAAGTGGTCATTAAATTTTTTAAGGAAAATATTCTCTCTCACTTTGGTACTCCTAGAACAATCATTAATGATCGAGGAACACATTTTTGCAATCGACCATTTACCATATTAATGAAGAAATATAATATTACCCACAAGTTATCCACACCATATCATCCTCAAACTAGTGGGCAAGTTGAAGTATCCAATAGATAAATCAAACAAATCTTGGAGAAAACTGTTAATGCCAATAGGAAGGATTGGTCTGTGAAATTAGTTGATGCACTTTAGGCTTACCGCACTGCCTACAAGACCAACCTAGGAATGTCTTCTTATAGAATTGTGTTTGGAAAACTACATCACTTGTCTATCGAGTTAGAACATAAAGCCATGTGGGCAACAAAGAAATTAAAGATGGACCTAGATGTAGCTGGAAACCATAGAAAGCTTCAGAACAATGAATTAGAAGAACTGAGAAATGAAGCTTATGAGAATGCTAAGGTATACAAGGAATGGATGAAAGTATTTCATAATCAAGTAATTCATAGAAAATATTTTAGTCCTGGATAAAAAGTTCTTTTGTATAATTCAAGGTTACAACTTTTTCCTGAAAAACTTAGGTCTAGATGGACAGGACCTTTCTTTGTTAAAGAAGTTTTCCTATATGGGGCTATAGAGATTGAAAACCCAAGCAATGGTGTTGTATTTAAAGTTAATGGTCAACGATTGAAACCATTCTTAGAATTACCCATAGAATCTATGGAGGAAGTCATAGTTCTTTATGAACCAACATATCTCGGTTAGTCTGTTATCACTGTTTAGTCTGACTGAAGACTTTAAACTAAGCGCTCCTAGGAGGCAACCCAGCTTCTTTCTTTCTAATTAGTTTTCATTTTAGCATTATTGGATCAAATAAGCTCTATTGAATAAGTTGGAGGAAGAGTTTAAATTTTTAAAGGTATGTGCTGGACCAAAAATATAGTCAGATGTATTCTTTCATGTTCTTTATTACACCCTTTATTTTTTTTCTCCATTGAGGATAATGTCGATCAAGTTAGAAAGGAGAGAAAAATAAAAATTTTAAAATTTTAAGTCTTCAAAAAAGTTAGTATTTAGTATTTAGACACCGATTATACTTAAGAATTGAATTAAACTAAGCATTTTTAAAAGAAAATTGACGCACAGATCAGAGAATCTGTGAGATATTGAGAAATCAAATATTAAGAAAATTCAACAAAGAGTTAAGTCTAGAACATAAAAAGTTTTTTTTTTGAGTATTTCTAATTTTTTCTACTAGCATCAAAGAAAATTCTACTTTTTATAGTTTTTGTGTAGGATAACTATACGTTTCTTCATATAAAAAAATTTTTAAAATAGTTTTCAAGTACTTCTCACTAAGTAACTGGACCTCTTTGCCTAAGCAAGCGTTGAGTTTCGCATCAAAAGGCGGAAAGGGCAAAGAAGCTCATTGCAAAGCTAGTCTTAACTCATAGCCTATTTGATTCGAGCTAGTAAGCCTGAGGGGTATTCTATACTTAGTGCCCTAAAGCCAACTAGTTTGAAAGTCATTGGCCCATGACTCGCTACATAGATCAAATAGAAAGCTTATGGGGTTAAGACACTCAATAATGATACAATGTTAATATATATATATATATACATATATATATATATATTAATTTTCCACTGAGTAACTGGATCTCATTGCCTAAGTAAGCAATGATATTCGCATCAAAAAGTGGGTAATGTGAAAATAAAAATCAATAAATGAAGGACGAAAATAGTAATACACTTGCCTATATGAAAGTTTAGACAAATCAGAGATAAAGGTAGGATAATTTAGAAAAAGTTTAAGAAAATTTAATATTTTTTACTAAATTCTTCTATTAATAAATATTAATATTCTAATGATATACCTCACTTATACTCTACTGAATATCAATGGCCATTTTGAAAACTATTTAGGTAAAATTCGAAACTCTAAAGCTAAAAGATATTTAAAATTAAATTCTTTCTTTACTCGAGGATGAGCAAAGCTTAAGTTGGGGGGTGTGATAAGTACAATAAATTCATCAATAAAAATATTAATTTATCAATTAATTTATATTAATTTTTAAGAATTAATGATCAATTTATATATATTTCTAAGAAATTAATATTTTTATTAATTAAAAATAATAAAATTAAAAAATAAAATTTTATTATCAATAGAAAGAGCTTATTTTTTTTATCATAATGAAATAAGTTTCTAGCAAAATGAAGCTAAAACAGAGAAGATATGAATTTCTAAAGAAATAAAATAAATAAAAATTAAATAAAAAATAACATACGGCTCAACAAGCTCAAGCCACCGCGCCATATCTGCCGACGTGTCTAAATGTGCCAAGCCAAGCTAACAATGCTAGTGCACCAAGCCAGCTATGCTAGCCGACTAGCCGTGAAAGCCATCAGTCGGTCCACGATCCAGACATGGACCACTAGCTAAATAGAAGCCGACGAATCATGGAGCGACACGTGGTGAACCTAGACCCTTAAAGGGTTCATAGAAAATCTATCATGGCTCATAGGATATTTTGAACTTTTCACTTGATAATAAGAGGTGCTGATTCGTTGTGGTGCACGGTGCAGCCGGTCCATGCAGTTCATGAGAATAGAAATTACGTGATCGTGTGGGTTTGGTTGCTTGCGGTCAAGATTGGATGGTGGAGGGAATTTCCTACTTCAGGCTTCATGTTGATTGCCATCCAATGGCAGCACTCAATCCAGAGGATAATTCAATGGCGGAGAGAGCACCCGATGGTGATCAGGACTGCAAATGTGCAATCAGTGGCCAAATTTTCTCCATCATCACGCGATCAATGGCCAAAATTTAATTCGACCTGATTTGGGCCAATATGCATCTGATTTTGGCATTTTTTGGATCATTTGATCCATATCTGATGGCTAGATTTCATCCAGAGCAACAAAATTCGTCCAAAACTCCTTTTTAATCTGATTTTCACTTAGATTTCTCCATATTTTGACGATCAAAGATGTCCTTAGTCCTACATTGCCTCTAGAAAAAGCCTCCAGTCATCCTAAATCTATAAATAAGATCCCAGCCTTCCAGAATAGAGAATCTAGGGTCAAGGTGAAGCTTTGGTACAGGGTGAAGCCAGGCTTTGAATTAGAGTCTGCTTCAAAGCAATGGGTGCCAAGAAGAAGAGCTGGACTTCTACACCATCTTTCTACCAATGCCGATCCAAGATCAAAGATCAGCCTATTTTAATTTTTTTTATATATTTAAATTATAAACTTTTTAATTGATGTAATATTTATTTTCATGTTCTTTAATTTTATACTCTTTATTTTTGTTGTAACTTAATATTTGCACTTTAATTATTATTTTTTATTTTATTGTAAGTAGATGCTAAGATCTAACTAGTAAATCTTAGTACCAAGTTTAAATTTCTACACCTTTTAATTTTTGCCTTGTATTTTTCGACTTCACTTTTGATTTCAAAACTCTTTCCAAATCCTTTTCTTTAAGAAGATCAAAGATTTCAAAACTAAAACACTACCTTTCTTATGGATTCGACCCGACTCACTACTAGCTATGTATTTTTAATTAATTTAAGAAGTCAAATTAAACTAATAAATATGGTGTCTTAACAACAACATCACATTCTTGTCAAAGATCCTCATCAGAATGCCAAGATTTGATGCTAGGAGGACCCACCTGGGTGAGCCAGCTGGTGATTCCTGAAAAGGGAAAGCGGAGATTGGAGAGCCCATGTTCGGATCATGATTCCACCCCTAGGAATCATTACCTCCCTCTAGCTAGCCATGCTTTGAGAGTCATGATCGAGATGATATTCTTGATCAGAAGCTTTAGAAAATAAAC
Source organism: Cocos nucifera (assembly GCA_006176705.1). Lineage (NCBI taxonomy): Eukaryota > Viridiplantae > Streptophyta > Magnoliopsida > Arecales > Arecaceae > Cocos > Cocos nucifera. The sequence continues at coordinate 9,505 of QRFJ01007261.1, read as the reverse complement.
CGATGGATCGATGAACTCCATCATATTGCCCCCACTCACTACAATGACATTTGTACCAACCCTCCTTTCTCTGTCGGCATCATGCAGAAGCCCATCTCATTGAAATTCAAACATTCCTAGTTTGAAAGTTATAATGGGACCACTAACCCAGTCGACCACCTCAAAGCTTTCAAAACTATGATACTACTCCATGGCACTCCTGAAGCCATTCTATGCCAAGCTTTCTCCTCCATCCTAAAGGGAGTAGTAAGGAATTGGTACACAAGCTTCAAATCATGTACTATTATTTCTTTTGATCAACTGAGCCACCAGTTTGTGGCTCATTTTATAAGTAGCCGGCATCAAAGATAAGGTTCGGACTTTCTCACCAATATTATGCAGAAGAAAGGGGAGTCCATCGAGCTTATGTCAACCACTTTAATATTGTTGTCTTGGAGGTCCGAAACTTGGACCAATCTGTTGCTATGGCTGCACTAAAGGGTGGGCTCTAGAAGAATGAACTTCTCTTCTCTTTAGAGAAGTAATACCCCTAGAATTTTGCAGACATGGTCCAGGCTGAATGATATGCATGAGCACAAGAGGCCTTCAAACTAAAAGATAAAGAGGCCAGGAGATAGTGGCAAGCCAGTGAATCTAGTAGGTCCATGATCATTAAGAAGGTGAGCAAAGCTCAACCGCGCTCCAGAACCCCACCTGAGCGCAGAAGAGCTCGAACTCCTCCACAAGCTCACTGATAGAGAAGCCCTGATCAAAGGGCATGATGGAACTTCCCTCCTCGATAGTTCCATAGCTATGCTTGTTTGAATGCTCCAAAAACTCAAGTGCTGATGGAAATAAAGAAGTAGCTATCGAGGATAGAAAGAATGAAAACTCATCCAGCCAAGCACAACCCCAACAAGTACTACTTCTACCATCATAACCACGGTCATGATATTGAAGAATACATCCAGCTCTAAGATGAGATTAAGGAGCTAATCAGAAGAGGCCGCTTGGACTGATTCCTCTGATGTTGGCTAAAAAGAATGAAAGATTAGTTAAGAGCTCTACCACAGCCTAAACCACCCCTAAGGGATGAGAAATAGGAAGATCGGCTCCCACTTGGAATTATCAATATTGTTGTTGGGGGACATCGGTAGGAAGAAACTAGCAGATTTGTAGAGCCCGCAAAGAGGCAGAGGACTGAGGATCCCATCACTTTCACTAAATAAGATGCACAGGAGGTCCAATTTCCATACAATAATGCAGTTATAGTTACTTTAAATATTGCTGATTAGATATATACTATGTTTTGATTGATAATAGAAGCTCTATAGATATTTTCTTTTACGATGCATTCTCTAAAATGTCTATATCTAATGATCGCATAGGTCCAATAAGTTTCTCGTTAGTAGGATTCACCAGCAACGTAGTACTCATTAAAGGAATATTAACTTTTTCTATTATGGTAGGTCGGTATCCAAAGCAGTCCAAGGCTCAAGTTGATTTCCTAGTGATGGGTTTGATTGACACAGTAGAAGCAATTGATTTTAAAAATTATGTCTATCAAACCCTAAACTCTAAGACTGACCTTGATGTAATTCAATCATATACATGCATAAAGTTGATAATTAAATATCATACCTCTAATATTATAATTTGATGATGATATATTTTCATGAGGCGCCCACGTATTCGCCCTCCAATGATGATCCAAATAGGAATTAGGGTCAAGAATAATCCTTTCTGAATCCTTGATTGCTGAATTTTAAACTAGAATTCTTGGCCTTTCTTCCTCCTTTTCTCTTATTTATTCTTCCTTATTTTTTCTCTTAGCTCTCTTAAATAATCTTCCTAATCCTTGTCTTAACTAAGACTTCTTGTATTGGTTAAGATCTTGTCTAATGGAAGACTCCTTGTCCTACCAATACTTTGTCTAAAAGAAAGGAAGGAAGAAAATTAAGACAAGCTTCTAAATTGGAATGCCCGACACCTTCTATCTGTATCCTATTTTTAGATCTAGATGATGAACCAATAGCATCCATTCACAACCACTTATCAGCCATTAAAGAGTTTTATCAAGGGACCAGGTAAGTCCCTTAAAGCAGAAGGAATCTTGGAGGTATGTAGAAACTAATTTCTGCCTCCGAAATGTAGTATATATGTCATTCCCACATTAATTCCAAATTTTCTTTGATTTATTCCAAATTTTCTTTTGAAATTCCTTCTGATATGGTGTGGATAAGGGAGAGAGAGTCCCAGAGTAGGCATCTAACTAAGAGTATTCATGCAGAAGGACTCTTAGGCACCTTTTAATCTGAAACTATGCGAGGTTTCACGTTGTTTCTCAGGAGAATTCTTTTCTGCACCCACCATCTTTGACCAGTCAAAGATGGTAGGCATCCTACATGAGAGAGAGACCTAGAAGGGGCATGGACTTGGTCAACCCCAAAAGCAGAGGGACTCTTGCTCCTTTTCTATGCCAAAAATAATCTCACACCACACTAGGTGGCATCAACCATAGGGAGGAGTTTATGGCACCTAGGATTCTTCCAGATGAGTCCAAAATAAGACTACATGGCACCCATCTGATGAGTAACCCTTTTAGCCTAATTATATTTTAGATGTAAATAAAATTGGTTAGCCAATAGTGCAAGGACTCGAGCTAAAACTGATTTGGCAAGAAATTTGGTTAGCCAACATGTGCAAGCAAGCCAAATAGCTAACCAATTAGGATCCAATGATCCTAAAATTAATTCTTAACCAATTTGTTTATGTGTGTGATCCATTAGGTTCCATATCTATCCAGTAGTATGTCCGGGTGTACTTTAATCTAATCCAATTGGACTCAATCTCAATCGATTAGGGTTAATGCCAAACCAATTTTTCAATTAGAAGAACTATCTAATTGAAGATCGAATTAATCTTATTAATTCAATCAAAATATACAAGTCAAGATTGACATCTAGAAATATATCATGACTATCCAGAAGACGTAAAATTTGATAAAAATATCAAATGTACCCTTCAGTGGCAAGTATTGATGCAATTCAATCTATAGATCATCCTACATCCCAAATATGTTTATAAGCAATGATAAATGTCAAACTCAAACACATATTTATGTCGATTCTCCATCAGTCAATAATAACTCCAATGAATCATTAGAAGTTCTATCTAATCTTCATTTTGCTTTGGTCAAAGTCTTAGAAACTTATTAATAGATAAGAATACGTAGGATGTCATCTCCTCTTACTAGGAGTGATTGATTTCTTATTGACTTACTCACTATCTTCATACACCTTTTGTTAGATATATGTGCCCTAGAAGCCAGAATTGGCTGACACTTGTAATACACTTCTAGGGGCAAAATTATAATTTTGACTAAAAAAATAAATGGATTATTTTCTATCACATATGTGTATTTAGTGTCTGTGATACATCTTTTGAGTTAATGGTAATGATAATTCATATTTTCTAAGAGTTGAAATTTAAGCATGAATAATCATTTGTAATTGATAAATGATTCCGACCATAGGATATCACGAGGATGGTGATTGATCCGAAGAGGTTGGTGTACAATCATTTTTCTTTAGTAGATGAGTCTTGAGTCTACGGTGTGGAGACACGGAGCGAGAGTACAGGTACTCGTTAGAGACGAGGGCATTGAGCGTGACCACTCGAGTAGTCTTAGGTAAGTCTACCTTCTCGTACAATGATAACTCAATGCTGCAGAGTGTGTCTGGTTCTTTGACCTGAGGTGCATCAGTAGTTCACCTGAGGGTGTTATAGTTTGACTACACATTCTCTTCTCCTAGCCATATGGAACCCTGAGGTGTATTGTTGGCTATAGCATGTTCATTGTAGGAACTGGATGGCATCAAGTATGGAAATCTATCTACTCGACGGTAGAGGAGCAGCCCTATGATAACTGAGAATCAAGTTCAGAAGTCCATGGCCATGGTAGAGTGAAATAATAGAAAGAGTTTCTATTTAGGTTTTCACATTGGACTCGAATCGAATGATTACATCATATGACAGAACTAGGGTTTGACGAGTTTACCTTAACCTCAATCTATCGGGGCTCAAGATATGAATGACTAAATCACACAGGTAGCTACACCAAGAGATTCACATTCAGCCTGATGGGTTGCCACCATATACTGCTAGGTGTTCACTGTGTGGATTTTGGGAGCATTAGAATGATTAGATGATCGATCATTCTAGCTATTCGAATCAAGAGAGTTTTGATCCATCGAAAGGAGTTTCGATGATGTCGATGATATGAGATCATGAACATATCCCATTACATACAAAACTAACCTAACTGGTATACAAATAGGATTTGAATCTGGTGTATCATTCATATGAACTGATCCAGTTCAATTGATCTGAATGAGATTCAATTAGGTTCAAGGAAATTCGTGCTAGCACTCGATTGAACCTAAGTTCTCTTTTACTATCATAATAAGTTGTGCTGCCTGAGCCAAGGAGTTGTGCTCATCAGAGGCCTTCATATGGTCTGACTGGGGTTGTCCAAGTCAGAAGGTTTGTCTTATTTTGTAAGATATTACCTACCATTTTTGGTCACTGCCATTTCTTTGTTCTTTGACTTTAGTCAAAAGTCTACCTTAACTGGTCAACATTGACCATGACACTTTGACTTTTGACCACATTCATAGCACCTTTGGAGAGCTGGTGGGGGCCTGTCCCCTTGCCAGAACTTGCAAGGAGGAGGGCACACGCACCCTAGGCATGTACCCAAGCTGGAGGCGGCCTAGGGAGTCCTTGTTGGACAAGGACTCCATCTCCCTTTTGGATTCGAATTAGAGTTCTTCTAAGAACCAACATTGACTGGGTCTTAGGCACCCTCAAGGAGGAATCTAGGGGACTCTATTCCAGCCAATCAGATTTAGATTATTTCACAAAGGGTTGTGATTGGTGGAAGAAGAGGATGATCATAGGTAGTCATAAATAAGACCTGCGCCAACTCAAAGATTGATTGGATAGAGTTTCCTATGCCCAAGGCCTTTCTCCTCTCTCCTCCATGCCAAAGCTTCTTCTCTCTCTCTCTCCAGGTCCAAAATAGTTTTGGACTTGGTTGGTGCGAACAGATCAAGAAAGGCGATCAAAAGCAAGAAGGCTGCACTGCTGCATAGGAAGGACTGCTGTGATCTTAAGGAGTTTGTAATCCTCCAGATCGATCTAGATCTGATTTTTGGAGACATGATAGAGAAGAAGAGGATCTCTAGATCCAGCCTAAGTGGATACCAGTAGAGGCCAGGCACTTGCATGGCTAGATTCAGAACCTTCCGCTGCAAACAGGATCATCAACAGGGTAATAGGATTACTCAAATCAGGTAAATTAAATTTGATTTAATTTATCCTTATTTTATTTTATTTATTAAAATATTAAGAATTAGATCTAAAACATCTCAGATCTGATATAGATCAAAGAGAAAAAAAATTGAAATATATCTCTTGATCAGATCAGATCTGAACGAACCTGGACCGGGAAATCAGGATTTTCCTTCAACTGGTATCAGAGCCATGGTTCTAAAAGTGTTTAGATCTAATTTTAAATTTATTTTAATCAAAAAATAATTAATTTCAAATGTCACATGAGATGTGATCAGATCTGAAATTTAGAAAAAATTAAATTAAATAATTTGATCTAAGATTAGAAGATATGCATGACTAGTTCTAGATAGAATGTTCTATAGAATAGTCTTGCATGTTTTTTGATTTATCTAATTAAATTATATTTTAGATCCTTTTATTTACTATTTTTTGATATTATAGTGTTATAATAATACTAAAATATTAAATAATATTTTATATTTGATTTCATATGATATGATTGATGCATGTCTAGACTAGTTGTAGATAGTTCTAACTAATTATCTCGATTAGGGTTTATTTTGATAAGATCATTTAAATCTAATTTTTAGATATTATGAGATAATTTAGATCTAAAATATGCATGATTTGATACATGAAAGTATGCAAAATATGCCATAATTAGATTGATTTATATATGAGATATTGATATTAGATCTAAAACATTTTGTAGTATTGCATGTTCCTGATTAAGGTGTTCCTCTGGCCGTCCGGTCACAAAGAACGAAGAAGGTGTTAATCCCTCTCTTTCCATTTGATGGGATGTTCTTATAGATGTAGAGTGCCTCGCATGTTCATCCTTTAATCAGAATCCAAAACTTACTTTCTGCAAAATCCTAGATCCTGAAATCCTAGGATTATGTGATATTTTGTTATGAACCCTACTTAATTAAAAATAAGATTATGAAATATTAATTTATCTAAAAAATTGAAAATTTTAGATTAAGACATATTCATAATACTGGGTTCGGGCTTGGGTAGCTGAATTATCTAAGCGGTTTGATCAAACAAATAAAGAGTTGGTTTAGGGGGATAAACAATGCTTAATTGACACCTAATAGAATTAATTCAGGTCAAGATGAGTCACGATCAGCAAGACCTAATTAGGCTCAGAGGTTAGAGTCATGGATTGTAGGCAAACAATGTCTGCGCTCAACAATTTGGTGTCTAAGTAAGTTTGGGCACATACGCACGAACATGGTTTTTAATTGGAAGCTACTCACACCTGAATTAATGGCATATTCCTTCCCCGATCTCACTTACCTGGCCATATCTATTGACCAGTTCTGATTTGAGGTGGGTCAATAATCGAGCTAACCCATCCACTGGTTAGTCATAATGTTATGACTAAGCAAGTCTAGTTTAATGAGATCTGAATCAATTCTCCTAAAGAAAGATTAGTCTGAGGTCTTCACCATTGTAGACATGCAGGCCCCTTCAGGGTTGATTGTTCTCGGACTTGGATACAGTGGCTCCAGTTGCACACGAAGAGAATGCAACCATGTCTATTAGCATTGGATTGCTATGGGCTGGAGGATGAGTTGGGCTCAATATTTCAGATACGGTGAGAGACTCATTAGGACAGTCTATGCAAATGGTGGGTCTGACTTAACTAAAGAGTGGATCATTATTTCGGATATGGTAATTCAAATTAGAGACCAAGTTTGGGTGCACCATGATTTAGAGAATCATTGAACAAGAGTTTTTCACTTCATTGGCTAACCCTCACCAATAACTATTAGGTGATGTGAGTCAGTTGGTGAGACCGCACCACCACTAAGAAATCATTAATCATGAGATTTTCGCATCTCTACAGAGGAAGTGTAGGGCTCCAGAAAATTGTGGGAAGCTTATTGTTTAAAATAAAATTCCTAATAAATTGGTTAAGTCAAATTACAGTAATCTAACTAGAACTCTTGACTCTACAGAAAAATATCTGCGCCACCATTGGCACGTTCTGGATACACATAGACTGATAGACCAATTATAATGATTGGCTCAGGAATACAAAATGTTTATAGGTTTCGAGAAGTTACCCATGTACTGGACCAGACATCCCACCTTAAGCCGTCCATCTATAGAACAAGAGTGTCTCTGGGAAAATGGATAGACGAAGATAATAAGGCCAGATATTACATGTTGGGTCTCAATGTCTGATGAACTCCGCCAACAGAATCATACTCGGGACTGCCGCCAATGTTGGCTCACTGCAGGAGATGTTGGTCAACAGAGTCGCACAGCTAAATATCAGTCATGAAACACTTTTTAAGGCTAAGATGCGTGATGGGCATCGATCCAAGTCACTGTCTGACAATGATCCAGGACATGGAGGAGCTTGAGAAGCTCGGTGTGAAGTTAGACTTAGACCTGCAGAGATATTATTCTGCAATCCTTGACTGTGCATATGGGGCAATTCACATGAATTACACACTGACTACTTTGATTCCTTGGCCGAATTAATGATATCTGGTTACCACTAAGCTTCTATGAAAGATTCTAAAGGCTCAGTTCTTGCTATGGAACGGACTTCTTCCAAAAGAAGTCTTATGGAAAGAAAAAAGTCTTGAAAAGCAAAATGGAAGGAGCAAAGAACAAGAAGGCAGAGCCGAAGATGAAGCCCTGCAAGGAAAGTATTTCATTGCAACCCGACGCCATTGGAGTGGATTGCCCTACTTACCTGGCCACCCGAAGAACAGAAGGAAGGTCTTCTGGAGGTATGCTCGTTTTGAGTCTACCTTATGGTTTCTTCTGCATCGTTGGGTGCTTGACTCTGGTTGCTAGTGCTCATCTGTGGATTCTATGCAGGGTCTGAGGATAGCAGGAGGCTGGGGATGGAGACTGATCTACGGTTGGTAAGGAGCAAGAGTTGCTGCAGTAATGCCTGGGAATATACCTCTCGATTTACTAATCTGAGCTTAAGACTGTTTTTGAAAGACTGTCTTATTTTGTGCCTACGCTAGTAAGGAATTTGATTTCTATTTTCATGCTTAGATAGAAGGTATCGCATACTCTCTTTTAAAACCACCACTGTAACTTCTTTATGAAAGAATAAACATTGTAAAAGCGTATTCCTCATTAATGGTCTTTATCAGCTACATATTGATTACCTATTCTAATATCGAGCAAAACATGAATGCCAAATGACCTGAGGGATGTCAAATGACAGATATCTATGGCACTTGAGATTAGGTCATATAGCAGAAGATAGGATCAACAATGAAGAAAAATGGCTTATTGAGTCCGTTGACTTCGAGTCAATCCACCACTTTGAATCTTGTCTTCAAGGCAATGACTAAACTCCCTTTTTGTTGGACATGGGGAGAGGGCCACAGATCTCCTTGCCCTAGTACATACTGTGTGTGCGCCCATTTGATGTGCCGGCTAGAGGCAATTTGTCTACTTCATTATCTTTACCGTTATGATCTGTCTAGGTATGGGTATGTGTTATCTTATGGACATAAGTCTAAAGCTTTTTGAAAGTCAAGAGATTCAGACATGAAGAGAGAAATAAACTGGAAACACATTAGATTCTTCGATCAGATCGAGGAGGTGATATGTTTACCGAGAATTCCTAGACATCTAAGGAAAATGGCATAGTCTCTCAATGGACATCACCAGGACACTCAACTCAACGGTGGTTTCAGAATGGAGAAATCGGACCCTATTGGATATGGTTCGATCCATGATGAGCTTCACAGACCTCCCTGATTTCCTTGGGGACACTCTTATTAACTTCAACTATCTAATAGGGTTTTCTTAAAAATCGTTCCTACACACAGTATGAGATATGGTGGTAAGAAATCAAGTCTTTGAGTCATTCAGAATTGTTGGAGTTGTTTCCAGCTATGTCAAAAGACACGCGGAAGTTAGAATTTTAGGTCTTTGAGCTCGATTCATAGGATATCCTAAAGAGCTTGGATACTATTCTACATTCCAGAGGCCACCACAATGGATTGTTGGTCGACTGATATTTTTTGAAAAAAGTTTATTCAGAGCGGATTGGTGAAAATAGATAGTTGTTGGAAGTTCATAAGTAGAATGGCTAGGGACAATTGGAACAAATCAGGTTGAGGCCCATAAGAACACTACTCTCTCCACTCATAGATCGGAAAGAATCTCTCTCAACATA
>QRFJ01007260.1:0-40465 GCA_006176705.1 Cocos nucifera | reverse complement strand
TCGTATGTGCCAAACTTACCCTAGACACCAAATTGTTGAGCCAGAAACCAATTGGGATTAGCCTACAATCCAGACTCTAACCTCTGAGCCTAATTAGGTCTTGCTTGATCGTGACTCGATCTTGACCCAGACTTAATCCTATTAGGCTGGTCAATTTAAGCATTGTTGATCCCATCTAACCAACTCTTGATTCGATTTGATCAATCGCTTAGACCTAATTGAGCTACCCAAGTCCGATACCCAGTATTATGAATATGTCTTAGATCTAAAATTCTAAATTTTAGACCTAATTAATATTCCATAATCTTAATTCTTAATTAAGTAGGATTCATAAACAAAATATGCACATAATAAATCCTAGGGTTTCAAGGATCTAGGGTTTTGCAGAAAGTAAGTTTTGGATTTCTGATTAAGGACGAACGTGCAGCACCCCTACACATCATAAGAACACCCCATCGGATGAAAGGAGAGGGCCTTTAAACCCTTTCTTCATTCTTATGATCGGACGACCAAGAGGAATGCCTTAATCAGGAACATGTAATACTACAAAATAGTTTTAGATCTATATCATATATCTCATATACAAATTAGATCTAATCATGGCATATTTTGCATACATCTCATGTATCAAATCATGCATATTTTTAGATCTAAATTATCTCATAATAATCTAAAAAATTATATTTAAATTGATCTTATCAAAATAAACTCTAATCTAGACAACTATGTAGAACTATTCTACAACTAGTCTAGACATGCATCAATCATATCTCATATGATGTTAAAATTAAATAATTTTTATTTGTTATTTTTTAGATGTTATTATAATAATTATAATATTAAAAAATAGTAAATAAATAGATCTAAAATATGATTTAATTAAATTAAATTAAAACATGCAAGACTATTCTATAAAACTATTCTATTTTAGAACTAGTCATGCATATTTTCTAATCTTAGATCCAAATCATTTAATTTTAATTTTTTCTGATTTTAGATCTGATCACATCTCATGTGACATCTAAAATTACTTATTTTTTAATTAAAATAAATTTAAAATTAGATCTAAATACTTTAGAACCTTGGCTTTGATACCAGTTGAAGGGAAAATCCTGATTTTCCGGACCAGGTTCGTTCAGATCTGATCAGATCAAGAGATATATTTTAAAAATTTTTTTCTTTGATCTAGATCAGATCTAAGATATTTTAGATCTGATTCTTATTATTTTAATAATTAAAATAAAATTAGATAAATTAAATCAAATTTAATTTACCTTGATTGGGTAATCCTATTACCCGTTGATGATCCTGTATGCAGCGGAAGGTTCTGGATCTAGCCACGCAAGTGCCTGGCCTCTACCGATATCCACTCAGGCTGGATCTAGAGATCCTCTTCTTCTCTATCACGTCTCCAAAAATTAGATCTGGATCTGATCTGGAGGATCTTCAAAACTCCTTTTGAAGATCAGCAGTCGTCCTTTGCAGCAGCGCAGCCTTCTAGCTTTCAGTCGCCTTTCTCTGATCTGGATCGCACCAACCAAGAATCCAAAACTCCTTTTGGATGTGGAGAGGAGAGGGAGAAGGTGGGTTTGGCATGGAGGAAGAGGGGAGAGGCAGCCTTGGGGCATGGGGATTGAATTCAATTTCATTAATTTGAGTTGGGCGCAGGGTCTTATTTATAGACTATGCTGTGATCCAACTCCTCTTCTTCCCAACCAATCACAACTCTTTGTGAAATCAGATCTAAATCTGATTGGTGGGAATAGAGTCCCCTGGATTCCTCCTTAGAGGGTGCACCTAAGACCAGTCAAAGTTGGTTCTTAGGAGAACTCTAATTGGAATCCAAAAAGGAGATGGAGTCCCTGTCCAACAGGGACTCCTAGGCGCCTCCAACTTGGGCACGCCAAGGGTGGCATGTGCCCTCTTCCTTGCCAGGTTCTAGCAGGAGGACAGGCCCCCACCAGCTCTCCAATAGGTGCATGACATGTGGTCAAAAGTCAAAGTGTCAATGGTCAACGTTTGACCAGTCAAAGGTAGACTTTTGACCAAAGTCAAAGAACAAGAAATGGCAGGTGACCAAAAATGGCAGGTAATGTCTTACAAAATAAGACAACCTTTTCTGACTTGGACAACCTCCAGTCAGACCATATGAAGGCCTCTGATTGAGCACAAACTCCTTTAGCTCAGATAGGACAACTTATTTATGATAGTAAAAGAAGAACGTTAGGTTCAATCGAGTGCTAGCACGATTTTCTTGAACCTAATTGAATCTCATTCAGATCAATTGAACTAGATCAGTTCAATTGATGATCACCAGATTCAAACCCTTGTTTGTGTGACCCAGTTAGGTTCAGTTCTGTATGGTAATGGGATATGTCATGATCTCTATCATCGACATCATCGAAACTCCTTTCGATGGATCAGAACTCTTCTGATTCGAACAGCTAGAATGATCGATCATCTAAATCATTCTAATTGCTCCCAAAATCCACCAGTGACACCTAGCAGTATATGGTGGCAACCCATCAGAGCTGAATGCGAACCTCTTGGTGCAGCTACCTGTGTGATTAAGTTCTTCTATCTTGAGCCCCGATCAGATTAGGGTTAAGGTGAACTCGTCAAACCCTAGTTTCTGTCATATGATGTAATCATTCGATTCAAGTCCGATGTGAAAATCTAAATAGAAACTCTTTCTATTATTTCACTCTGCCATGGCCATGGGCTTCTGGACTTGATTCTCATGATCATCATAGGGCTGCTCCTCTACCACCGAGGTAGATAGATTCCATCTTGATGCAATCCAGTTCCTACAATGAACATGCTATAGCCAACATACACCTCAGGGTTCCATATGGCTAGGAGACCGAGTAATGGTGTAGTCAAACTATAACACCCTCAAGGTGAACTGCCGATGCACCTCAGGTCAAAGAACCAGACACACTACTGCAGCATCGAGTCAGTCATTGACGAGAAGGTAGACTTCCCTAATGACTACTCGAGGTGGTCACGCTCAGTGCCCTCGTTCTCTAATGAGTACCTGTACTCTCGCTCCGGTGTCTCCACACCGTAGACTCAAGACTCATCTACTAAAGAAAATTGGTTGTACACCAACCTTCCGGATCAATCACCATCCTCGTGATGATCCTATGGTCGGAAGCATTTTATGAGTTAATAATGTTTATTCATGTCTTAAATTTTTAACTTTTGAAAATATGAATTATCATTACCATTAACTCAAAGGATGTATCACAGACACTAAATACACATATGTGATAGAAAATATCAATTTTATTGATTATAGTCAAAATTATAATTTTTCCCCTATAAGTGTATTATAAGTGTCAGCTAATTTTAGCTTCTATGGCACATATATCTAATAGAACTTGGATCTACAGAATGATATAATTCTGTAATCTTTGACTGATGCGTATGGGCAGATCATCATGAACTACCATATGCATAAACTTCAAAATTCCTTGGCCGAACTTATGAACATGCTGGTTACTGCTGAGCTTTCCATGAAAGGTTCTAAAGGCTCAGTACTTGCTATGGAACGGATTTCTTCTAAGAAAAAGTCTTTTGGAAAGAAGAAGAAGTCTGTGAAAAAGCAGAAGGTAGAAGGAGGAAAGAAGAAAAAGGCAGAATCGAAGAAGAAGGTCGCTGATAAAGGAAAGTATTTCCATTGCGACAATGATGGCCACTGAAAGTAAAACTACCCTGCTTACCTAGCCACCCTAAAGCAGGAGGCAGATCCTTCTGGAGGTATGCTCATTATTGAGTCTAACCTTATGATTTCTTCTGCATCTAGTTGGGTGCTTGACTCTGATTCTAGTGCTCACTTGTGGACTTCTATGCAGGATCTTGAGAATAGCAGGAGGCTGAGGGATGGTGAGATGATCCTGTGTATTAGAAATGAAGTAAGAGTTGCTGTCGTGGCCATGAGAACATACCCTCTTCGACTACCATCTGGTTTAGACTTAGTATTAAAAGACTATTATTATGTGCTTGCAGCAAGTAGGAATTTGATTTTTGTTTCTTGTCTTGCATTAGAAGGCTATGTAATCAGTTTTCTTAAGGACCATTGTAACATTCTTTATGAAAGAAATAAAATTGTAAGTGATTTTCTTATTAACGATCTTTATTAGTTATATGTTGATGTATCTATTTTTAATTTTGAGCAAAATATGAATGCCATAAAATCAAAACGTTCTAGGGATAGTCCTAATGATTGGTATCTATGGCGCCTAAGATTAGGTCATATAGCAGAAGATAGGGTTAACAAATTGGAGAAAATCGGACTATTGAGTCTGTTGACTTTCGAGACATATCCAATTTATGAATCTTGTCTTCATGGCAAAATGACTAAACTTTCTTTTGTAGGACATGGGGAAAGGGCCACGGATCTTCTTACCCTAATACATACTGATGTGTGCGGCCCATTTGATGTATCGGCTAGATGCAACTTAGTCTACTTCATAATTTTTATCGATGATTTATCTAGGTATAGGTATGTGTATCTTATGAGACACAAGTCTGAAGCCTTTAAAAAGTTTAAAGAATTCAGACATGAAATAAAAAAGTAAACTGAAAAACCTATTAAGGTTCTTCGATCAGATCGAGGAGGTGAATACCTTAGTTAGAAATTTCTGGACTATCTCAAGAAAAATGGCATAGTCTCTTAATAGACTCCACCTGGAATACCTCAACTCAATGGAGTTTCAGAACGAAGAAATCAGATTCTATTAGATATAGTCCGATCTATGATGAGCTTCATAGACCTCCTTGATTTTCTTTGAGAATACTGTTTGTTAACTGGAATATACTTACTGAATAGGGTTTTCTCTAAAATCGTTCCTACCACACCGTATGAGATATGGCATGGTAAGGACCAAGTCTGAGTCATCTCAGAATTTAGGGTTGTTCGACTCATGTCAAAAGACAACAAGCAGACAAGTTAGACTTTAGGTCCTTTAGAGCTCAATTTATAGGATATCCTAAAGAGCATTAGGATATTATTTCTACATTCCAAAAGATCACAATGTGATTGTGAGTCGACATGCCATCTTTCTTGAAAAATAGTTTATTTAAGATAGCGGCATTGAAAAGCAGATCAAGCTCGATGAGAAAGTCTCACAAGAACAATGAGCTAAGGACCAAATGGAACCAAATCAGGTTAAGCCAATCCAGTCATTACCTCCTCCATCTCATAGATCGGAAAGAGTTTTCCGTCCTCTTGAGAGGTACTTAGGTACTATTTTAGAGGATGTAGAAAAAATGTTTCTCATAGCTAATGGGGTTCATGGTGATGATCCCAAAATCTATAACGAGGCGATATCGGATATCGACTCTGAGAAATGGTTAGAGGCAATGAAGTTAGAAATTGACTCGATGCACTCAAACCAAATCTGGACCTTGGTAGATCCATCAGAAGGTATAGTACCTATTAGGTGTAAATGGATCTACAAGAGAAAGATTGGTGCAAATGGAAATGTGGAGACATTCAAGGCTAGATTAGTGGCAAAAGGTTGTAGTCAATGCGAAGGTATTGACTATCAGGATACCTTTTCGTCAGTAGCTATACTAAAATCCATTCACACATTGCTTGCTGTTGCAGCCTATTTTGATTATGAAATATGGCAAATGGATATAAAAATGACATTCCTAAATGGATATCTTGAGGAAGATATCTATATGGAATAGCCACTAGATTTCACATCCAGTGATGATGATCACAAGGTATGCAAGCTGCAAAGGTCGATATATGGATTTAAGAAAGCATCTCGGAGCTGGAATACTCATTTTAATGATGTGATCAAATTCTTTGGTTTCATCAAAAATGAGGAGGAGCCATGTGTTTTCAACAAGATCAGTGAGAGCACTGTTGTCTTCCTCGTATTATACGTGGATGACATCCTCCTTATTGGGAATGATATTCTCATGTTGATCACAGTTAAAATATGGTTATCTAAAAAATTCTCCATGAAAGACCTAGGAGAAGCATCCTTTATTCTAGGAATTAAGGTCTATAGAGATAGACCAATTAGGATGCTAGGACTTTCACAGAAGATGTACATAGAGGAAGTGCTAAAGAGGTTTAGCATGGAAAACTCTAAGAGGAGTTTAGTATCCTTCAGACATGGCATTCATCTTTCCAAGAAGATGTGCCCTAGCACACCTAAGGAAATAGAATGCATGAGCAAGATCCCTTATGCTTCAGCAATAGGGAGCCTCATGTATGCCATGTTATGTACACGACCTGATATAGCCCATGCTGTGAGTGTCACAAGCAGATATCAGTCAAATCCAGGTGAAGAACACTGGACTTCTGTGAAATGTATCCTTAAGTACTTGAGAAGAACTAAGGATATGTTGTTGGTCTTTGGTAATGGAGAACTCCAAGTCCAGGGATATACAGACTCGGACTTTATGTTCGATGTAGATGATCGAAAGTCGACATCTGAAAGTCTGTTTTTGTGCAATGGTGGAGCTGTCAATTGAAAAAGTTTCAAGCAGATAGTGATAGCAGATTCCACCAAGGAAGAAGAATACATTGCTACATCAGTAGCTACAAAGGAGGCATTCTGGTACAAAAAGTTTGCCATAGAGATCGGAGTGATGCCATCAGATGCCATTCCTCTGTACTGTGACAATAATGGTACCATAGCTCTCGCTAAGGAGACGAGGTCTCAATAAAAATTCAAGCACATCGAGCGATGATACCACCTTATCCGCGATTACCTCGAGAAGGGTTACGTCGAGGTCCAAAGAGTCGACTCCATAGATAATGCGGTAGACCTGCTTAAAAAGTCATTGGGCCAGCAGAAGATCGAAGCCCACCTTGAGAAGATGGGACTTAGATTTATAGCCAATTGGCTTTAGGTCAAGTGGGAGTTTGTTAGATATATGTGCCCTAGAAGCCAAAATTGGCCGACACTTGTAATACACTTCTAGGGGGCAAAATTAAAATTTTGACTATAAATAAAAAAAATGGATTATTTTCTATCACATATGTGTAATTTAGTGTTTGTGATACATCCCTTGAGTTAATGGTAATGATAATTCTTATTTTCAAGAGTTGAAAATTTAAGACAAGAATTTTCATTATTAACTCATAAAATGCTCCTGACCGTAGGATCATCATGAGGATGGTGATTGATCTAGAAGGTTAGTGTACAATTGCTTCTTTATAATAGATGAGTCTTGAGTCTACGGTTTAGAGACATCGGAGTGAGAGTATAGGTACTTGTTAGAGAATGAGGGCACTGAGCGTGACCATCTCGAGTAGTCATAAGTCTACCTTCTCATCGATGACTGACTCGAAGCTGTAGTGGTGTGTTTGGTTCTTTAACCTGAGGTGCATCGGTAGTTCACCTTGAGGGTGTTATAGTTTGACTACACTATAACTCGGTCTCCTAGCCATTCGAAATCCTAAGGTGTATGTTGGCTATAGCATGTTCATTGTAGGAATTAGATTACACCAAGATGGAATCTATCTACCTCGGTGGATGAGGAGCAGCCCTATGATGATCATGAGAATCAAGTCCATAAGCCCATGGCCATGATAGAGAGTGAAATAATAGAAAAAGTTTCTATTAAGGTCTTCACATCGGACTTGAATCGAATGATTAAATCATATGATAGAAATTAGGGTTTGACGAGTTCACCTTAACCCTAATCTGATCAGGGCTCAAGATAGAAGAACTTAATCACCCAAGTAGCTACACCAAGAGGTTCATTTTCAGTTTTGATGGGTTGCCACCATATACTGCTAGGTATCATTGATGGATTTTGGAAGTAATTAGAATGATTTAGATGATCGATCATTTTAGTTGTCTGAATTAGAAGAGTTCTGATCCATCGAAAAGAGTTTCGATGATGTCGATGATGGAGATCACGACATATCCCATTATCATATAGAACTGAACCTAATTGGATTACACAAATAAGGGTTTGGATCTAGATATCATCAATTGGACTAACCCAATTCAATTGATTTGAATTAGATTCAATTAGGTTCAAGGAAATCATGCTAGCACACGATTGAGCCTAACATTCTCCTTTTTCTATCATTAAAAGTTGTCTCGACTGAGTCAAATGAGTTTGTGCTCCCTCAGATACCTTTACCTAGTCTGACTAGAGCTTGTCTAAGTTAGAAAAGAATTGTCTTAATTTATGAAATAAATTTGAGACAACACCTGCCATTTTCCATCATCTGCTAATTCTTGTCCTTTGATTTGATCAAACATTGACCTTTGACCCTTGGACATCTGCCCATGTGTCATACACTTATTGGAGAGCAGATAGGGGCTTATCCCCTCCCTAGAAATTGGAAAGAAGGGGGTGCATGCCTAGGATGGCGTGCGCCCATGGATAGGGATGCCTAGAGTCCTACACGGATGGGACTCCAGGTTGCTTCTTGGATTCAAACTAGGTGATCCTCACCTATAGACTTTGACCTATCTTAGGCACCACCTAAGGATGAATCTATGGATCTTTCATCTGATTGGATCAGGTGATGTCATCTCATCAATCAGATTTAGATCTGATTACACGAAGCAACGTGATTGGTCGGGATGATGTGGCACTACGTGGTGCAGCAGGGTCTATATAAAGACCTATCTGCGCCCAACTTTGATAGAGCTTTCTCCTAGCCATGCCCCAAGGCTGTCCCTCTCTATCCTCCATGCCACCTTTCTGATCCTCTCTCTCCTCTCCATGCCCAAGGAAGTTGGGCCTTCAAATTAGTGCGATTTAGGCAAGAAAAGGCTGACAAGAAAGGAAGAAGGCAGCACTGCTGCAGAGATGACTACTGATCTTCGAAAGGAGTTTCGAAGATCCTCCAAATCAAATCCAGATCTAATTTTTGGAGAAATGAAAGAGAAGAAGAAGATCTCTAGATCTAGCCTGAGTGGATACTGGTATAGGTCAGGCACTTGCGTGGCTAGATCCAGAACCTTAGGGCTTCAACAGGATCATCAATGGGTAATCAGATTACCCAAAATCAAGGTAAAATTAATTTAGATTTAATTTAATTTAATTTTTTTTTATCAAATCATAAAATTGGATCTGAAAAATGTCAGATCTGATTAGGATCTAAGAGAAAATTTTTGAAATATGCTTCTCGATCCAATCAGATCTGAATGAACCTGATCTCAAAAATTCAGGATTTTCCTTCAGTGCAAGGGTTGGAAGCCTTGGATGCCTGTTGGGACTTGAGGCCCAAGCACATAGGGCATGCCGCAGCTCCCTGTTCACAATGCTAACCAGCACATTTTCTCGGCCTGAGCTCATAGAGGTTGGATGTCTTGGATGCCAACTAGGACCCGAGGCCCAAGTACGTAGGGCATGCCTCAGTCCGTATTTGCAATGCTATCGAGCATCTTCCCTCGATCTGAGTGCTCTACATGCCAAAACCTAAGTTCCATACTTTTAATTAATTAATTAAATATCTAACTAATTAATTAAATTAATATTTAATTAATTAGTTTTAATATCTAATTATGCTTAATTAATATAATTTAAATAAAATATTAACTTTTAATGATGGTATTAACTGTTGCTAATATCGTTGCTAATACTTATAATAGTAAATGGGCTACCATGCAGGATTGAGGCATGGGCTGGCATGCAGGGACTGAGATGTGAGTAGGCATATGCTAGAGTGGAGGGACTGAGTCTTCAAGATGTGGTCATGGAGATGAAGACACGCAGATGGGGCCATAAAGTTGGGCTGGGGTCGGGGTGGTGGCTTAGGGATGTGGTTATGGAAAATGAGGGTGAGGATATGGGGCCATGGGAAGGTTAGCGAAGGTCGGGCTACCAGGTCAAGCTAGGAGGAGGTGGGGGGCAGTCAGAGGATCACGGTTAGGGGCTCAGGGAGGCAGAAGGTGATTGAGGACTCACGATCGAGGGCTCGCGGTCGAGGACTCAAGGAAGCGATTGGGGGGAGGAGGGCTGGGAGTGGTTGGGGGGAGGTGACTGGGGGCTTGGAGAGGCTACTAAGGGGGACCCGGGCTCATGATTGGGGGCTCGAGGAGGTGGGATGTAGGTGGCCAAGGGCCCGGGAAAGCAAGGCGGGGGGTGCCCGAGCTCGTGACTGGGGGCTCGGGAAGGTGGGAGGCCAGGGGCTTGATGAAGGAAAAGTCTGCAGGATTTCATGCATGCCTTTTGAGACTTTTTCATAAAACAACATAACAAAAGACTTAGTTTAATCTAGTTAACCTATATATGCATGTGATCAGATCACTAAACACCAACATCTAGGATCTATGATATGTCACGATGCATAAATAAATTTGAAACAAAAATAAATTGGTATTGATTACATCAATATCTTAGATCATATCTAGCAAACCCTAGATCAAAACTAGGCGTAAAAGAGATCAGATCTCTTTACCTTTGCATGGGTTGACAACACCGCTATTGATTTTCATAGTTTTCTTTGTTGCTCGGAGTTGCACAAGGTATTCGGTCTCTATAGGTTGTCCATATAAGATTTCTATACTGATCAAAGATTCATCAAACGAAGATCTGCACAAAGTGCTAGCTTCTTTTAGATCTCTTCTGATGGTTGATTTGAGCACCTTTCTTCAAATCTTTTTGGACCCTCCAAAAGAAGAAGAACACATGGAGGATTGAAGGAGAGAAACTATACTCCAATCTCTCAAAATATGCAGAAGAGAAGGCACTCAAGAAACCCCAAGAGAAGAACTCTTCTTCTCTTTTTATTTCTCTCAATAGGACCCTAAGTCTTTGTCCTAAAAGAACCTCATGCCCTAACAAGAGGACACCCTCTCCCCTAGAATTCTTCCATGCCCTCTCTCTCTTTCTCTAATTTTTTTCATGTATTTTTCTTGGTTTTCTCATGCTTAAAACCCCTTAAAAACTCTTCTTCTCCTTTTAATTCTCTCAACAAGACAAACCTAAGTCTTTGTCCTAAAAGAACCTCACGCCCTAACAAGAGGAGACCCTCTCCCCTAGAATTCTCCCACTCCCTCTCTCTCCTTCTCTGATTTTTCCCATGTATTTTTATTGGTTTTCTCATGCCTAAAACCCCTTAAAAATTGGTGCCCCATAGGAATCCTAGACTAGGTCAAAGACCTAGTATAGAAGGTAGTTAGGGGAATCATTGGAGGCATCCAACTCTTGGATGCCTCTTAACCTTTTACGTGAACTAATTCACACCAATAAGGGAGAGATGGTGCTGCAAACTTAGCAAGAAAAAAGGGCATAAAGAAAAGTCATGGAACTAATTTCCAAAAGGAGAGGAGGAGTTTTAAACTTTTAAAACTCTATCAAGTTATTCCTTGTTTGACCAATTCAAACAACTTTCCAAAATAAAGGAATAGAGGTTGCAAGGGACTCTTATTGGCATAAGAATTCTCATGCCAATATGAGGAAAAATATGGTGTGGGATTTGCGATATATGGCATAAGGGAGGAGAGAGAATCCTAGTCCAATTGGGACTTCTCTAATTTAACTAGGTCAAACCTAATCTTATGTTCTTTTAAACTAAGATTGATGCAACCTAATTAAGGATGATCTTAGTCCAACTAGGAGCCTGATTGAATCAAATTAAATCATATTTAAATCTTAACTTAATTAGGAATTAGGTGCATTCAAGTCCTAATCAAACAGAAAATTGTTCTTCCTTATAATTGGCTTATCTCATAAATCAATTAGACTTGACTCAATCAAGTCTAAACCAAATCTAATTCAATCTAATTCAATTAGACTTATTTTTAGCCTAATTTTTTAATTAAATTGAGCCAATTAGCAATTCATTGCTCATTAATTCTCCTGCAATACTTGCACTTGATTAATCATCAATCGCATTGATGATTCGATTACTAAATGATTCTTAATCATTGATCAACCATCTGATCAGATAAAAATATCTTATGTGTATAATCTCATAGATTTGAACCTAAGCTAGTAGCATAAAAATTAATTTCTGTATCAATCAAAATAACTATCTAGCAATGGTACCCGACATCCAGATAGGCCAAAAGTATATAAAGCAACATTCTTAGAACCTTAGCCTATGGTTACTGTATAATTCATTCCTTTGATCCTTAATGCTCAGGATGACTTTGAGTTAACTATCAATACTTAAATAGTACATCCATATTATATCTCAAAATTATAAATCTCATGACTCCTTATGAGGATTACCCAGCCTAGGTTTTGTTCAATTGAAACACAATGAGACGTTTGCTCCTAAAATTAATCATGAGTGGTCAATCCCATCTTGACTCACACACCGATTGTGCAAATACTTGATTGCACCCAAAATCCTTTCATTACTATATTAGAAATATAGGTAGTCTAGTATCAAAGTATAATGAGTTGCTTGCAAGTCACTATGGTGATCTCAGGTCCGAGAGACACTTATACCCATAAGCCTTTACTAGCTACTCTTGACAGTAGAGTGCTACATTGGTTATGTTCAATGTATATGTACTCTTACATCTCACCTATATGCTATACTAGTATCTCTATACCACTTGGTTACAAGGACAATCAATGCATATGACATACTGCGATCTACACTCGATAAGTTATCATTCTAGTTTATAACTTATCAATTGATTATGAATAATTTTAAGAACCATCTGATAAATTTTTTTTTATCAATTGATTATGGTTCTAAGAACTTTATCATAATATAAGAGTTCATTTAAGAAAGACAGACAATTTATGATGAATAAGCCAAATAGTTTTTATTAATTGATAATTTATATATAAATTACAATCATCTATAACTTAGATGATTGACTTTAGAATATATTTTCTAACACTTGAGAGGTCAGAGGGAGGCAGGTCGGTGGGAGGTGGGTCGGAGAGGGTCGGGGGGAGGTGAGAGGTGGTCGGAGTCTTGAGAAGGCAGGAGGTTAGCGACCGGGGGCTCGAGAACGTGGGAGGTTAGCGATTGGAGGCATGGAGAGGTCGGAGGGGCCAGGGAGGTGACCGGAGGCTCGAGGAGGTGGGAGGTGGTTGGGGTCTCAAGGAGATGGTCGGTTGCTTGGGGATGCCAGATCTAGTGGGGCGGTGGGAGAAAATGGGGACCAAAGGTGGGAGAGAAAGGGGGTGGTGGGGGAGTTGAAGGGCGAGGAAGAGTGGAGCGGTAGGGGGACCGGAGGGTGCATGGTGGGAAATAAAATCATAGGATGGGGGGGTAAACGAGGACATAGGGAATGGGGGAAGGTGAGGGCATACGGTGGGAGAAAATAAGGGCAAAAAGATTATTAGCGATGGCAAATTACCATCGCTAACAATTATATTTTAAAACAAACTTATTAGTGATAGTAAAATATTATCACTAATAATTTTATTCTATCATTAATAATTTTTTTAATTACTAATAATTATAAAAATATATTTAAAAAAATTACTTATTAGTGATGTTAAAATATCATCACTAATAATTTTGTCTATCATTAATAATTATAAAAATATAGTAAAAAAATAAATAGTAAATTACTATCATTAATAAATTTTTTGATCACTAATAATCAAAAAATATATTAAAAATAAAATTACTTTTTTATTTATTAGCGATGGTGTTTTGTTGTCTCTAATGAATGTCTTGCCATCACTAATAATAATAAAATTAAATTTAAAAAATAAAATTATTTTATTAGTGACATGATTGCTATCGCTAAAGTTCTAAAATTTCATCACTAATAATTTTTTTATGATAGAATAATTATTGATCGATAGAAAGAGATTTAAAAAATGCAATATCTATTCTAATAAGGATCATTAATTGAAAATCAGCTATCCAAAATCTTCATTATAATTAGGGATAGAACTAAGCCGAGCTAGGCCAGGCCCTACCCATACCCGAGCTTAGCCTAATAATACTACCACTAGTTAAAAATAGTATTTAAATCATGTGAGGATTTGTGGTGCTCCCGAGCCTTGAGAGGCCACGGGAGGAGCTAGGATGTTTGCTCCAAGAAGACTAGAACAAGAGTAATCCTAGGGTGGAGGTAGTGTTTAGCCTTCCACGAGCTTAAGGTCTAAGTGTTGAGGGGCTTGGTTGGTGCTTTGGAGATTTGAAAGATAAGATGGGTAAGAAACCAAAGTCGAAGCATGAAGACTGTAGAAAAAACTTTTCTGCAAGTTAGTCGGCTCAGTCCAGGACTGGATCGGCTAAGTCTCAGTGCATAGGCCAAATAAAGAGGAGCGCATTCGGGACTACAGGCTGGCATGCAATTGGATAGATTCAGTTTGAAACTGAGCCGACCCAGTCTCAGGTTAGCCGGCTCAATGCTAAGATTGAGTTGGCTTAGTCCACGGGTAGAGCTACGTGGGGATCTATTTGGGACTAGGATAGAAACTTATCCTAGGAGTCTTAAAGCCTAATTTGAGAGGTCTTAAGGAGGCTAACTCATGTATGGGTCGGGTTTAGATTCAGGGGATGAGTGAGGAAAATAGTGTAGGGTTTGCCATGCTACTTTCAAAAAATATTTCAAAAATAGCAATGATGTAGTGAAAAATAATTAATCTAATTAATTATCTACTGATCATATCAGATTACTTAACCCTACATATTAGGATCTAAACATAATATGCATGCATACATCAATAGATCTGAAAATAAAACTATGTAATAAACTATTTACTACATCTACGTGTTCAGAACATAATACCCTTTCATGGGTAGTCGATCACCATAATCTAAGTCAATCAAATAATGCTCTAATATCATGTCACAACTGCACATGTGTCTGGCCTCTATGGTTGGTCCACACAGAGCTCCTGATCTCGATCAACCCTACTAGAGTGCTAGCTCTTCGTCGGGGCCTTCGATGGTTGATCATGATCGATCTGATCGATTGTATATTTTTTTATTTTTTAAATATTCTAAAAAATTAGAACATAAATACTAGAGGATGATGAAGATGTGTGTTAAATTTGGTGGTGATCCGATGCTCACAGCACTTGATCTCTCCACCCGAACCCAGATTCCCAAATCTAGGATTTCACTCGGCCCAAAAATCCTGACACACTAAAAATCCTATCATGCCCTCTCTGCGTGGAGTTTTTTTATAAAATAAATTTTCATGGAAAGATAACTTTTAGATCTATAATCTTTATTTAGATCATATCTAAAAATAGGATATCCTTAGAGATGAAAATCATACGAGAAGAGAGGCATAAAGGAAAAGAAAAGTACTATAGGATCCTATTCACCTTCACTCCAAGATTTTTTTTCACCCATAATTGATGACCAAATACTTCAAAATTTTTTCCACATAATGCTAACCCCATATCCTACATGTACAAAAATTCTCATAATTTATTAACATGAATACCATAGAAAAATAGCATGGAAAATGATAAAGATCAAGTGGTTGAGAGGTTTTAACCACTCACTTGATTTCAAAAATCAAATGAGCCTCTTATCCTTATCCAATGCCCCGTCCCTTGTGTTTAACACGCAGAAGGACTCCCCTTCTGCATGCATATTTTTATTTCTCAAAACAAGTTTGACAAACAAAAGGGACGGTGTGGGAAGCTGAGTGAAAAAGTCAAAAATGGTGGGTGCATGGGAGAATTTGAATTCAAACTTCATTTGACTTGGTCCTAATTGATTTCAACCAAACTAATTAATCTAGATCCAATTAAACCAGGTTAAATCCAATCAAATTAGGCTTAGCCTTATTCAATAAAATTTTAATTAAATTAAAAATTAATTAGATCTACATCCTGATTAAATCAGGGTCAAAACTTTCATAGCGATTAGGTCATCTCATGACCTGATTGGGTCAAATCCAATCGAATCAAATTCAATCAAACTTGATCGAATCCTCATTACTCAATCAAATTGAGCTAATCAATAATCAAATTGCTAATTAATCCTCCAAAAATATCTGAGTCCAAATCAAATGGGTTACTAGACAATAGAGTCCTATCAACACGAAACTCTTGAAGAGTCCTAAATCAGTGGGACTCTTGAACCCAATGTTCCAAACGAATCAAACTCATGATCAAAGAGTCTCAGACTAGTGAAACTCTTGATTAGAGAGTTTTAAATGAGTAGAACTTAGAGTTTCAGTCTAGTAGAACTCTTGATCATAGAGTCCCAGTCTAGTGGGACTCTTGACCACAATGTCCTAGATTATCAAGACTCATGATCAGAGAGTTCCAGATAAATAGGACTTAGAGTTTCAGTCCAGTAGAACTCTTGATCACAGAGTTTCAGTCTAGTGAGACTCTTGACCATAGAGTCTCAGACCAAAGAGACTCTTGATCAACCATCAGATCAGGTAGGAACTCCTAATGTGTGTGATCCCACCAGTCTGAACCTAAGTCGATAGCACAGAAATCAATTTTTATACTAATCAAAGTGACCATCTAGCAATGGTACCCAATATTTGGATAGATCAAATAATCGCAATCGCAATATTTAGAACCTACGTGAATATGGTTACCGTATAATTCATCCCTATGACTTCTGTGTAATAGATGACTCAGGGTTAGGCTGTCAGCCCTAGAAAATATATTCATGTCGTGTCTCAAAGCAATTAGTCTCGTGACTCCTCACTAAGACTACCCTGACCAAGATTTTGCTAAATTGAAACACAATTGCATACAGCTCCTAAAATCAAGAGTGGTTAATCCCATCTTGATACATGCACCGACTCTACAAGTACTTGACTGTGCTCAGAAATCTTCCATCACTGAATTAAAAATTTAGATAGTCCAGCACCAAAACACAGTGAGTTTCTTGGAAGTCATCCTGATGATCTTAGATTGGAGGGACATGTATACCCATATCCCATCGAAGCTAATCTTGATAGGAGAAAAGCCTCGAAGTTGGTCACGTTCAGTGAAGATATACCCATACATCTTACTTGCATACCACATCAGTGTCTTAACACTCCTTAGTTATGAGGACAACCAACCTATATGGCACACAAGGACCTATACTTGATAAACATTATCATCCTAAGTAACAATGTATCATTTGGTCATGAACTATTTAAGGACTAAATGATAAATCCTTCTTTATGGAATCTAGATAGTCCTAAGGACTTCATCACAACACAGAAGTTCATTAGAAGACAACAAAATTTATGATGAAAAATAGTAAAATAACTTTTATTAATTTATAATTCATATACAATTACAAATATATGGTCCAACCGTCAACAGACTGATGATTAGCTTTGGGACACATTTTCAACAATCTCTTACTTGGATTAAAGCTAATTGGTGTAATATCTAATACCTATCTTCAACTTAAAGTCATCGAACTCCTTCACCGCAACAGCTTTAGTGAATTGATCGATCAGGTTCTCCTTTTCGTTGATCTTCTAAAGGTCGACATCACCTTGATCCATAATCTCTCGGACAAGATGGTAGTGGCGTAGAATATGCTTCGTCCGTTGGTGTGCCTTTGGTTCCTTCGCTTGAGCAATGGTTCCAGAGCTATTATAATAGAGCAGAACTAGACCATCAAGGAAGGGTGCTACTCCGAGCTTGGTGATGAATTTTCTTAGCCACACCGCTTCTTTGGCAGCATCTAATATAGCGACATACTCCACCTCACAAATTGAATCGGCCATAGTGTGATGCTTGAAACTCTTCTAGCAGACGGCCCCACCATTAAGGATAAATATGTATCCCGACACACTCTTACTATCATCATGATTGGACTAGAAATTGGAGACTATAAACCCCATAAGTTTTTAAGTCTGATTCACCATATACAAGCCATTGGTTCTTAGTATTTCTTAAATACTTTAGGATGGTTTTAACAACCTTCTAGTGATTCTCCCATAGATTAGATTGGTATCTACTCACTATACCTAGTGACTATGCCACATCTGGTCGCATACATGTCATGGCGTACATTATAGAACCCACTGCTGAAGCATATGGTATTCTGTTCATATACTTTCTGTCTAGAGGTATTGTTGGACAATCCCTCTTTGAAAGAGAAATTTCTATAGCCTATAGGTAGATATCATTTCTTGAAATTTTTCATGCTGAACCATTTCAGCATAATGTCAATGTACGTGGACTGGGATAATCCAAGCAATCTTTTAGATCTATTTCTATAGATCTTCATCCCTATGATGTAGGAAGCTTCTCCCAGATCTTTCATCAAGAACTGTGATGATAGCCAGATCTTTATTCCTTGTAATGTAGGAATATCATTTTTGATTAAGAGAATGTCATCCACATATAATACTAGGAATACTATTGCTGGACCATTAACCCATTTGTATATGCAGGGCTCCTCTTCATTCTTAACAAAGCCATACGTTTTGATTGTTCTGTCAAATCATATATTCTAGCTCCGAGATGCCTGCTTTAGTACATAAATGGACCTCTAAAGCTTACATACCTTAGACTCATCTATGAATGTGAAATCTTTAGATTGTATCATATACACCTCTTCATCCAGCTCTCCATTCAGAAAAGCTGTTTTCACATCCATCTGCTAGATTTCATAGTCTAGATGGGCAGCTATGGCAAGCATTATTCGAATGGATTTGAGTATTGCCACAGGAGAGAACATCTCACCATAGTCAATACCATAACATTGACGATACCTCTTGGCAACCAGATAGGCTTTATAGGTCTCCATCTTTTCATCTGTGCCTCTTTTTCTTTTGAAGACCCACTTACACCCTATGGATTTTACCCCTTCGGGAGGGTCAACCAATATCCATACATCGTTGACCTTCATGGATTCCATCTCAAATTTCATAGCCTCAAGCCATTTCTTAGAGTTGGATCTCTACATTGCATCCATATAGGTGATTGGGTCCTGGTCGTTCTCATCGAGCTGGATAGGATTCTTATTCTGGACCAGAAAACCATAGTATCTATCCGGTTGACATGGTACTCTACTAGATCTCCTTAAGGATGCTTGTACAATGGATTCTGGATCTGATCTAATCAGATCCAGCTCAGGTTCAACAACTTGTGTCCGTTCTTCCACCTGTCGTACTTCATCAAGTTCGACCTTAGAGGCATTAGTTTCTTCACCAAGAAACTCTTTTTCTAAAAAGACTGCCTTAAGGCTGACAAATACTTTTTGCTCATCAGCAAGGTAGAAGTAGTACCCTTTGATTTCTTTTGGGTAATCTATAAAACTACACTTATCAGACCTAGGTCCAAGCTTGTCTGTCATCAAACATTTGACGTAGGCTGGACACCCCCAAACCCTAAGGTGTGAAAGCATTGGCTTACGCCCTATCCATATTTCATATGGTGTTTTATTAATAGATTTACTCAAAACTCTATTTAGAATGTAACAAGCTAACTCAAGTGCATATCCCCATAGGAAGATTGACAAACCAGCAAACCCCATCATAGATTGAACTATATCCAACAGGGTCCGATTTCTTCTTTCGGACACACCATTATGTTCTGGTATTCCAGGAGGGGTCCATTGGGAGAGAATCCCATTCTTCTCAAGATATGTCAGAAATTCATTGGAAAGGTACTCACCCCCTCGGTCAGATCGAAGAGTTTTAATACTCTTCCTAGTTTATTTTTCTACCTCATTTTGAAATAGTTTGAACATTTCAAATGACTCCAACTTATGCTTCATTAAATAGACATACCCATAACTCTATAGGTCGTCTGTGAAGGTAATGAAGTAGAAATATCTACCTCTAGCATTTGAGCTCATGGGTCCACATACGTCTGAATGTACTAAACTCAAGAGTTCAGTGGCTCATTCATCTTTTTCAGTAAAAGATGATCTGGTCATCTTATGAAGAAGACAGGACTCACAGGTCGAAAGTGACTCACAATCACTAACCTCAAGAATTTCTTCTTGAGCTAACCTGTTAATTTTATTCTTGTTAATATGACTTAGCCTATAGTGCCAAAGGTAGACATCAGACACATCACTAATTCTAGGACATTTACTAGAGGATTGAACCACGTTAACAGGCATAGAAAGTAAATAAATTTCGTTATTCAATTATCTAATCAAAATTATAACACCATTCAAAATGACATTACAAAATTTTTTTTTATTGATATTTCAAAATCATTCATGGCCAAAAGGCCTACAGAAATGATACTCAATAAGAAAGTTGGATAATAATGACATTCATTAAGAATAACTTTATTTGAATTGATTACAAGGCTCATGATTTCTAAAGCTAGAATTGGAACTTATCTTCCATCTTCAATGTTCAGAAACCTCTCACCTTGATCAAATCTTCTACTGACTTGCAAGCCCTGCATAGAATTACAAATATGATAAGGGCTTTCAGTATCTAATACCCAGGTAGTATAATCAAATAAGAAAAAATTACAAGGTGTTATCATATAATTACCTTACCCAGCAACCACTTACTTCTTCCTCAGCCTGTTCGAATTCAGGGAGGCAATGTACAGAGGATAGTTCCTCTTCTAGTGCCCCTGCTTCTTACTGAAGAAGCACTTTGCTTGGCTCTGATCGAGCTTGCGCACCTTGATCTGACCCTGTGCAGTCATCCCAGCATGCGGCTGCACCTTCTTGTTTTTCTTCTTCTTGTTCTTCTTCCTTTTCTTAAAGGGTCGATGATCAAAAGAAGATCCTCCCACTACATTCACCATCTCCTTGTGGAGTTGGTGATCCTTCTCAAAGTTCTGCAACAATCTCAACAAGCTATGGTAGTTCACTGCAGGCTTTATCATTCTAAAATGAGTTAGGAAGGGGAGGAAGGACCTGGGCAAAGAATTAAGGATCGCATCCTTACCGAGCTGCTCATGTAGGAGAAAGCCTAACTTGCTAAGGCACTCAATCATCTCGATCATGTACAATACATGATCGGTGACTGAGGCTCCATCCCTCATTCGAGCATTGAAAATGGCACAACTTGTTTTGTACCTTTCAATATCGTCCGGCATGCCAAAAGAGTCGTTCAATATTTGAAGCATCCCCTATGGCTGGGCATTTTCAAACTTGCAGCTGAACTCATCATTCATTACCGTCAGCATTGTACATCGAACGATGGTGCGGTCATTGAGCCACTTCAGATAAGTGTCTCGGACCACTTTCCTAGCATTCGGGGATGGCTCCTCAGGTGCTTGATTTGTTACCACATAAAGGATCTACTCATGCTCTAGGACGATTTTCAACTTACGATACCAGCTATCGTAGTTGGATCACATTAAGTTATCATAGTCTAATAATGACCGGAGTGATAGGTTAGTGGCTATGTCTGCATGAAAAAAAAAATCAAATCTAATTAGTATATGAGTTATTAATCCTAAAGACTTGGACTTCAGTCTAAAGATCCTCCCATTATTTTATACGAATTAGTAGTCTCTACCTCCAATTCAAGAAATTATTCTAATTTCTTAGTGGGTACTAGAATCTACATAGACTACACATGAGCCCAACTTTGGTTGGTAAACCCATGTGCACCTATGGGTAGATTCAAAATCAATTATTTCTCTAAACAACTTTTAGTAACATTGATTTTGCCCCATAGATCTAATCAGTAGGCTTTGGCCTCCACTGAAAAAGGTTCGATTAGGTCCAACCATTAACATGACTATATTTGGTTTTATCTAACCAATAAATGATCAAGCTCGACTTTCATCAGTCAACCTAACCACCATCAGAAAGACTTAACCAAATTATTATTTTATGAATGATAATTTTATTAGTCAATAATCACCAGGCCTTTGGGCCTCCAATGGTCATTATACTAATGAACCCATTATCACTCAACTTAAAAGGAGGCTATGATTTAGTTATCTATATAACTATTTTATTTTTAAGGATCTAATAATTTTAGAGGATTTAGTTAACCAATTTTAAAAAATTTAGCAAGCCAATTTTGATCCTCCACTGATTTTACCAAGTCAGAAAAGAATCTAATCTAAGCTGGCATTAGGAGCACCTAAATCAGTCAGACTGATTTACCTAATAGATATGGGTGAGCCCGAATCACCAAGTGATCTAATCAAAATCTAACTCACCAGGATGGCCAGATAAGCGAGATTAGTGGAAGAAATATGCCATAACTCATTAAAGATCGAATCAGTGCGAGTAGCTCTCAATTAAAAACCACTGATCAAACTGCCAAACTTACCTTAGATATCATCCGATTTATTAGTTTTAATTTGACCAACCTAGTAATTTCGGATTCGACCACGTAGCCTTGAATCAAGTCCATTCGATCATTGTTAAAGGCATGGACTTGACCAACTACAACTATTATAATTGAGTCTATAGAGTCCTTGACCTAATCTAAATTAATATTTAATTAAATTTGATCAATTACTCTAAATTAGTCCATCTTTCAACTAAGCTTAGGTCTAACCCAATTTATGGACCTAATTCAGCTAACCTAATAAACCACAAGTTTATGATTAATGACTTAGAGTTCTAATTCATAATTCTAGATACTAAATCATTATACTTAATTTTTAATTAAGTTTATGGGCTGAGGGTTAGGGTTCGGCATTTTAAAAATATTTTTAATTTTGAAAGATTCTTTACAACTTAACATTGTTCACCAATTGAGTCGACTCATTTTAAAATTAAATTATCTCAATTCACAAACAACACTAGTTGTAGGGTTTAATCTAAAACTATGTACACTACATAATCATGAAATCATGAATCAAACTTTATTTAATTATGCATTCATGATCATAAATAAGATTAAAGTCTAATATAATTAAATTATAAAAATATTAGATCAAATCTAATAATTTTATGATTAATGATATAGATCAACAACGTACCAGGATAATCTTTTCACTGTAGGGGTAAACCCTATAGCAGGATAACCTACAGTTTGTGCGATCTGGATTTTAATTTTTTAGATCTAATTACTCTAATTATTAGATCAATATTTAGATCAAATCTAAATTATTAATCTAAATATGAAAGCATATTATGTTTAAAAAACCTTGCTCTGATATCTAGTTGAAGAAAATAGTGTAGGGTTTGCCATGCTACTTTTGAAAAATATTTCAAAAATAGTAATGATGCTCTTAGATATGTGTGCCCTAGAAGCTAGAATTGGCTAACACTTGTAATGCACATTTAAGGGCAAAATTATAATTTTGACTATAAATAATAAAATAGATTATTTTCTATCATAATGTGTATTTGAAAGTGTCTGTGATACATCCCTTAAGTTAATGGTAATGATAGTTCATATTTTCAAGAGTTAAAAATTTAAGACATGAATTTTTATTATTAACTCATAAAATGCTCCCGACCGTAGGATCATTATAAGGATGGTGATTGATCTGGAAGGTTGGTGTATGATCGCTTCTTTAGGATAGATGAGTCTTAAGTCTACGATGTAGAGATACCGGAGTGAGAGTATAGGTACTTATTAGAGAACGAGGGCACTGAGCGTGACCACCTCGAGCAGTCATAAGGAAGTCTACCTTCTCATCGATGACTGGCTCGAAGCTGCAGTGGTGTGTCTGGTTCTTTGATCTAAGGTACATCGATAGTTCATCTTGAAGGTGTTATAGTTTGACTACACCATAACTTGGTCTTCTAGCCATTTAAAACCCTGAGGTGTATGTTGGCTATACCATGTTCATTGTAGGAATTGGATTGCACCAATAAGGGATCTATCTACCTCGGTAGATGAGGAGCAGTCCTATGACAATCATGAGAATCAAGTCTATATGCCCATGGCCATGGTAGAGTGAAATAATAGAAAGAGTTTTATTAGGTTTTTCACATTAGACTTGAATCGAATGATTAATTCATATGACGAAAATTAGGATTTGATGAGATCATCTTAACCCTAATCCGATCGATGCTCAAGATAGAGAAACTTAATCACATAGGTAACTACACCAAGAGGTTCATTTTTAGTTCTGATGGGTTGCCACCATATGCTGCTAAATGTCACTGGTGGATTTTGGGAGCAATTAGAATAATTTGGATAATCAATCATACTAGTTGTCTGAATCAGAAAAGTTTTGATCCATCGAAAGATGTTTCGTTGATGTCGATGATAGAGATCATGATGTATCTCATTATTATTCAGAACTGAACCTAACTAGATCATACAAACAAGGGTTTGGATCTGGATATCATCAATTGGACTAATCTAGTTCAATTGATTTGAATAAGATTCAATTAGGTTCAAGGAAATCATGCTAGCACATGATTGAGCCTAATGTTCTCTTTTAATAATCATTAAAGCTTATCTTGACTGAGCCAAATATATTTGGGCTCACTCAAAAATCTTTACTTGGTCTGATTGAAGCTTGTCCAAGTCAGAAAAGGGTTGTCTTAATTTATGAGATAAATTTGAGACAACATCTGCCATTTTCCATCATCTACTAAATCTTGTCTTTTGACTTTAGTCAAATGTTGACCATTGACACTTATACATCTGCCCATATATCATGTAACCATAGGAGAGAACATGGAGCTTTGTCCCCCTACTAAAAGATAGAAAGGGAGGGGAGCACATGCTTAGGGAGGCATGCGCCCCATGAGGATCACGCTTGGAGTCCCATACAGATGGAACTTCAGGTTGCTTCATGGTTTCAACTTAGATGGCACCAAAAAATCCTGTTTGACCAGTCTTGATGCCACCTAAGGAGGTTTATGAGGGACTCTAATTTAATTGGATTAGATTATGTCATTCCATCAATCAGATTTAGATCTAATTGCACAAATAGCCATGATTGGTCGGCATGATGTGGCACTACATGGCGCAGCAGGGTCTATATAAACCCTGTCTACGCCTAGAAGAGAGAGGTTCTACCCTTTGCCCACATCACAAGGCTTCTCTCTCTTCTTATCCATGCCACCTTCAGGTCCTCTCTCTCCTATCCACGTCTAAGAATTTTTTGGACACAAGTTTGGTGCGATCCGAGCAAGAGAAAGGCGACAGAAAAGGAAGAAGGCAGCACTATTGCAAAAGACAACGACTGATCCTCAAAAGTCATTTTGAAGATCCTCAAGATCAGATCTAGATCTAATTTTTAGAGGATAGATTGAGAAGGAGAAGATCTCTAGAACTTGCCTAAGTGGATACTGGTAGAGGCCAGGCGCTTGCGTGGCTACATTCAGAATCTCAAGCAAACATTGGGATCATCACATGGTAATAGGATTACCTATAACAAAGGTATGATTAAATTTGATTTAATTTACTTTAATTTTATTTATATTAGATCAATAAGATTAGATCTAAAGAGTTTTAGATCTGATTTAGATCTAAGAAATTTTTTTTTTGAAATATTTCTCTTGATCCAAGTAGATCTGAATGAACCTGACCCGAGAAATAGGATTTTTTTCTTCAACTGGTATCAGAGCCAGGTTTTCAAAATTCATTAGATTTGATTTTATTTTAATTTTGATCTAATAATTAGATAATTTTATATGTCACATGAGATGTGATTAGATCTAAAATCAAAAAATTAAAATTAAATAATTTAGATCTAAGATGTTTGAGATGCATGTCTAGACTAGGAATAGAATTATCTATGTGTAGTCTAACATTATCATAATTTTAATTTGATTAATTATAACTTTTAGATCTATTTATTTACTATTTTTTGATATTATAAATATTATAATTAGATATAAAAAATAGAAAATAAATTTATTTAATTTTATTTATATGAGATATGATTGATGCATGTTTAGACTAGTTATAGAATAGATCTATAAAGTTATCTTGAATAAATTTAATTTGATATGATCAAATTTAAATTTTATTTTTTAAATATTTATGAGATAATTTAGATATGAAAGAATGTATGATATGATACATGAGATGTATGCAAATCATGTTTTTAAGTTAGATCAATTTTTATATGTGATATATGATGTAGATCTAACTAGTTTTGTAGATTCATCATATTTCTGAATAAGGCATTCCCCTTAGCCGTCCGATCATAAGAATAAAGATGGATTTAAAGGCCCCCTCCTCTCATTCGATGGGGTGTTCTTATGATGTGTAGGGATGCTATGAATTTGTCCTTAATTAGAAATCAAAAACTTATTTTCTGCAAAATCCTAGATCCTGAAATCCTAAGATTTTATTTACATGTTTTATTTATGAACCCTAAACTTAATTAAGAATTAAGATTATGAAATATATTAGATCTAAAATTAAGAATTTTTAGATCTAAGATATATTCATAAAATTAGGTTCGGGCTTGGGTAGCTCAATTAGGTCTAGCGGTTGATCAAACCAAATCAAGAGTCGGTTAGATGGGATCAAGAGTGCTTAAATTGACCAGCCTAATAGGATTAAGTCTAGGTCAAGGTCGAGTCACATGAGTGATCGATCAAGTTAAGACCTAATTAGGCTCAGTGGTTAGAGTCTGGATTATAGGCTAACCCGATTGATTCTAGCTCAATAATTTGGTGTCTAAGGTAAGTTTGGCAGATACGACCGACTAATTTTTAATTGGAAGCTACTCAACTCGAATTCATTCTTGTTGAGCTAATGGCATATCCTTTCCACCGGTCTCACTTACCTAGCAATATTTGTTAGCTCAATCCTGATCTAAGAGTTAGATATGTGTGCCCTAGAAGCTAGAATTGGTTGACACTTGTAATACACTTCTAAGGACAAAATTATAATTTTGACTATAAATAATAAAATAGATTATTTTTTATCACATAAGTGTATTTAGTGTCTATGATACATCCATTGAGTTAATGATAATGATAATTCATATTTTCAAAAATTAAAAATTTAAGACATGAATTTTTATTTATTAACTCATAAAATGCTCCTGACCGTAGGATCATCATGAGGATGGTGATTGATCCAAAAGGTTAGTATACAATCACTTCTTTATAGTAGATGAGTCTTAATTCTATGGTGTAGAGACATCAGAGGGAGAGTACAGGTATTCATTAGAGAACAAGGGCACTGAGCGTGACCACCTCTAGTAGTCATAAGAAAGTCTATCTTCTCATCGATGACTGACTCGATGCTGCAGTGGTGTGTCTGGTTCTTTGATCTGAGGTACATCGATAGTTCACCTTGAGGGTGTTATAGTTTGACTACACCATGACTCAATCTCCTAGCCATTCGGAATTCTGAGGTGTATGTTGGCTATAGCATGTTCATTGTAGGAATTGGATTGCACTAAGATGGAATCTATCTACCTCGGTGGATGAGGAGCATCCCTATGATGATCATAAGAATCAAGTGATAAGCCCATGGCCATGGTAGAGAGTGTGAAATAATAGAAAGAGTTTCTATTAAGATTTTCACATCGGACTTGAATCGAATGATTAAATCATATGATAGAAATTAGGATTTGACAAGTTCACCTTAACCCTAATCTGATCATGGCTCAAGATAGAAGAACTTAATCACACAAGTAGCTGCATCGAGAGGTTCGTTTTCAATTTTGATGGGTTGCCACCATATGCTGCTAGGTGTCATTGGTGGATTTTGGGAGCAATTAGAATGATTTAGATGATCGATCATTCTAAGTTGTCTGAATTAGAAGAGTTTTGATCCATCGAAAGAAGTTTCGATGATGTCGATGATGGAGATCATGACATGTCCCATTACCATACAGAACTAAACCAAACTAGGTCACACAAATAAGGATTTAGATCTGGATATCATCAATTAGACTTACCCAGTTCAATTGATTTGAATAAGATTCAATTAGGTTCAAGGAAATCGTGCTAGCACACGATTGAGCCTAACATTCTCCTTTTTCTATCATAAAAGTTATCTCGACTGAGCCAAATGAGTTTGTGCTCACTGAGGTACCTTTACCTGATCTGACTGGAGCTTGTCCAAGTCAAAAAAGGGTTGTCTTAATTTATGAGATAAATTTGAGACAACACCTGCCATTTTTCGTCACCTACTAATTCTTGTACTTTGACTTGGTCAAACGTTGACCTTTGACCCTTGGACATCTGCCCATGTGTCATACACTTATTGAGAGCAGATAGGGGCTTGTCCCCTCTCTAAAAATTAGAAAGAAGGGGGCATATTCCTAGGATGGTGTGCGCCCATGGATAGGAATGCTGGAGTTCCATACGGATGGGACTTCAGGTTGCTTCTTGGTTTCTACTTAGGTGGCCCTTGGGTATCTACTTTGATCAGTCTTAGGCATTATCTAAGAATGAATCTATGGGTCTCTCATCTGATTGAATCAGGTGATGTCATCCCACTAATCAGATTTAGATCTGATTGCACGAAGCAACGTGATTGGCTGGGGTGATGCAGCACTACATGGCGCAGCAGAGTCTATAAAAAGACCCTGTCTGCATCCACTTTTGAGAACTCCTCTTTCAAGCTACACCCCAAGACTGCTCCTCTCCTTTCTCCATGCCACCATCTGGCTCTCTCCCTCCTCTCCACGTCCAAGAAAGTTGGGCCTTCAGATTAGTGCGAGTCAGGCCAGGAAAGGCTGACGAAAAAGGAAGAAGACAACACTACTGTAGAGACGACGGGTGATCTTCAGAAGAAGTTTTAAAGATTCTCTAAATTAGATCCAGATCTAATTTTTGAAGAAAAAAAAAGAAGAAGATCTCCAGATCCAATCCGAGTGGATACCGATAGAGGCCAAGTGCTTATGTGGCTAGATCCAGAACCTCAGGGCTTCGGCAGGATCATCAATGGATAATCAGACTACCTAGAATCAAGGTAAAATTAATTTAATTTTATTTTCTTATTTATCAGATCATAAAATTAGATTTGAAAAGTGTCAGATCTAATTAAGATCTAAGAGATGATTTTTGAAATATGCCTTTCAATCCAATCAGATCTGAACGAACTTGATCCAAAAAATCAGAATTTTCCTTCAACTAGTATTAGAGTCAGGTTCTTAAAAATTTATTTTTTTTGATCTAATTTAATTTGATTAATTAGTGATTTTAGATATCACATGAGATGTGATTAGATCTAAAATCATAAAAATAGAAAATTAAAATTAATTAATCTAGATCTAATATGTATGAGATACATAACTAGACTAGGTATAGAATTATTCTATGTGTAGTCTAGTATATTCATATTTTTATTTGATTAAATATAACTTTTAGATCTATTTATTTTTTATTTTTTGATATTATAAATATTATAATCAAATCTAAAAATGGAAAATAAATTAAATTTAATTTTATTCATATGAGATATGATTAATTGCATGTTTAGACTAAGTTGTAGAATAGTTCTGCAAATAGGTCTAGATTAAATTTTATTTTGATAAGATCAAATTTAAATCTAATTTTTTAGATTGATTATGAGATAATTTAGATCTGAAAAACATGCATGCATTGATACATGAGATGTATACAAAACATGTTTTGATTAGATCTATTTTTTTATATGAGATATATATGCTATAGATCTAAATTAGTTTTGTAGTATTAGTTATGTTTCTGATTAAGGCATTCCCCTTGGCCGTCCGATCATAAGAATGAAGAAGGGTTTAAAGACCCTCTCCTCCCATTCGATGGGGTGTTCTTATGATGTGTAGGGGTGCTGCGCGTTCGTCCTTAATCAGAAATTCCAAAACTTACTTTCTGCAAAATCCTAGATCCTGAAACCCTAGGATTTATTGTGCATATTTTGTTTATGAACCCTAACTTAATTAAGAATTAAGTTTATGAAATATTCAATTAGGTCTAAAATTGAGAATTTTAGATCTAAGACATATTCATAATACTGGGTTCGGAGC
This sequence comes from Cocos nucifera, assembly GCA_006176705.1. Classification (NCBI taxonomy): domain Eukaryota; kingdom Viridiplantae; phylum Streptophyta; class Magnoliopsida; order Arecales; family Arecaceae; genus Cocos; species Cocos nucifera. The sequence continues at coordinate 10,834 of QRFJ01007260.1, read as the reverse complement.
TTGGGTAGCTCAATTAGGTCTAAGCGGTTGATCAAACCGAATCAAGAGTTGGTTAGATGGGATCAACAATGCTTAAATTGACCAGCCTAATAGGATTAAGTCTGGGTCAAGATCGAGTCACATGAGTGATCGATCAAGCTAAGACCTAATTAGGCTCAGAGGTTAGAGTCTGGAATTGTAGGCTAACCTGATTGGTTCTATCTCAATAATTTGGTGTCTAAGGTAAGTTTGGCACATACAATCGACTGGTTTTTAATTGGGAGCTACTCGACTCTGAATGCATTCTTGTACGAGTTAATGGCATATCCCTTCCACCAGTCTCACTTACCTGGCCATATCTGTTGGTTAACTCAGTTCTGATCTGAGGTGGTCAATAATCCGAGCTAACCCATGCCACTAGGTTAGTCATAATTGTTATGACTATGACAAGTCTAGTTTAATGAGACCTGAATCAATTCTCCCTAAGAAAAGATTAAGTCTGAGGTCTTCCACCATTGTAGATGTGCGGACCCTTTTCGAGGTTGATTGTTCTCGGCTGGATACAGTGGCTCAGTTGCACCAGGAAAGATGCAACCATGTCTATTAGGCATTGGATGCTATGGGCTGGAGGATGAGTTGGGCTCAATATTTTAGATACGGTGAGAGACTCAATTAGGAATCCAATCTGTGCAAATGGTGGGTCTGACTTAACTAAGGAGTGGATCAATATTTTGGATACAATGAGATTCATGAATTAGAGACCAAGTTTGGGTGCACCATGATTAGAGAATCATTGAACAAGAGTTGTTCACTCATTGGCTAACCCATCACCAATAACTGTTAGGTGAGGTGATGAGTCAGTTGGTGAGACCGCACCACCCACTAGAAATCATTAATCGTGGAGATTTTTGCATCTCTACAGAGAAAGTGTAGGGATCCGAGAAAATAGTGGGAGCTAATTTGTTTAAAAATAAAATTCCTAAATAAATTGGTCAAGTCATAATTACAGTATCTAACTAGAATCTTTGACTCTCTATAGAAAAATATCTGCATCCAACCCATTAGCACGTATCCTGGACACACATAGACTGATCGGACCCAATTATAAAGATTGGCTCAAAACTACAAAATCATTTTGGGTTTCGAGAAGTTAACTCATGTATTGGACCAGGATCCTCCCACCTTACCAGCTCGTCCATCCACTGAACAGAGAGTGCATCTCTAGAAAAATGGATAGATGAAGATAATAAGGCCAGATATTACATGTTGGGCTCGATGTCTGATGAGCTCCAGCGCCAACATGAAGATATCAGGACTGCTCGCCAAATGTTGGCTCACCTGTAGGAGATGTTTGGTGAACAGAGTCGCGCAGCCAAGTATCAAGTCACGAAATGACTTTTTAAGGCTAAGATGCGCATGATGGGCAGTCAGTCCAAGATCACTATCTGATGATGATCAAGGACATGGAAAGAGCTTGAGAAGCTCGGTGTGAAGTTAGACTTGGATCTGCAGAACGATATTATTCTGCAATCCTTGACTGATGCATATGGGCAATTCATCATGAATTACCACATGCATAAACTTCAAAATTTCCTTGGCCGAATTAATGAACATGCTGGTCACCGCTGAGCTTTCTATGAAAGGTTCTAAAGGCTCAGTTCTTGCTATGGAACGGACTTCTTCCAAAAGAAAGTCTTATGGAAAGAAAAAAAGTCTGCAAAAAAGCAAAAGATGGAAGGAGGAAAGAAAAAGAAGGCAGAGCCGAAGAAGAAAGGCCGATCGATCAAAGGAAAGTGTTTCCATTGCAACAGCGATGGCCATTGGAAGCGGAACTGCCCTACTTACCTGGCCACCCTGAAGAACAAGAAGGAAGGTCCTTCTGGAGGTATGCTCGTTATTGAGTCTAACCTTATGATTTCTTCTGCATCCAGTTGGGTGCTTGACTCTGGTTCTAGTGCTCATCTGTGCACTTCCATGCAGGGTCTTGAGGATAGCAGGAGGCTGAGGGATGGAGACATGATCCTACGCATCGGTAATGGAGCAAGAGTTGCTACAGTGGCTATGGAAACATACCCTCTTCGATTACCATCTGGTTTAGACTTAGTTTTGAAAGACTGTTATTATGTGCCTACAGCTAGCAGGAATTTGATTTCTATTTCATGCTTAGCACTAGAAGGCTATGTGATTACCTTCTTTAAGGACCATTGTAACATTCTTTATGAAAGAAATAAAATTGCAAATGGTTTCCTTATTAACGGTCTTTATCAGCTACATATTGATGTATTTGCTTTTTTAACTATCGAGCAAAACGTGAATGCCATAAAATCAAACGACCTAGGGATAGTCCAAATGATAGGTATCTATGGCACCTAAGATTAGGTCATATAGCAGAAGATAGGGATCAACAAATTGAAGAAAAATGGGCTATTGAGTCCATTGACTTTCGAGTCATATCCAACTTGTGAATTCTTGTCTTCAAGGCAAAATGACTAAACTTCCTTTTGTAGGACATGGGGAAAGGGCCACAGATCTCCTTGCCCTAGTACATACTGATGTGTGCGGCCCATTTGATGTGCCGACTAGAGGCAATTTTGTCTACTTCATTATCTTTATCGATGATTTTATCTAGGTATGGGTATGTGTATCTTATGAGACACAAGTCTGAAGCTTTTGAAAAGTTCAAAGAATTCAGACATGAAGTAGAAAAAGCAAACTGGAAAAATCCATTAAGGTTCTTCGATCAGATCGAGGAGGTGAATACCTTAGCCGAAAATTCCTAGACTATCTTCAAGGAAAAATGGCATAGTCTCTCAATGGACTCCACCAGGAACACCTCAACTCAACGGGAATTTCAGAATGGAGAAATCGGACTCCTATTGGATATGGTTCGATCCATGATGAGCTTCACAGACCTTCCTGATTTTCTTTGGGGACACTCATTGTTAACTTCAATTTATCTACTGAATAGGGTTCCCTCTAAAACCGTTCCTACCACACCGTATGAGATATGGCACGGTAAGAAACCAAGTCTGAGTCATCTCAGAATTTGGGGTTGTCCGGCTCATGTCAAAAGACAACAAGCGGACAAGTTAGAGTTTAGGTCCTTTAGAGCTCGATTCATAGGATATCCTAAAGAGTCATTAGGATACTATTTCTACATTCCAGAAGATCACAATGTGATTGTGAGTCGACATGCCATCTTTCTTGAAAAATAGTTTATTCAAGATAGCGGCATTGGAAAGTAGATTAAGCTTGATGAGAAAGTCTCACAAGTACAACGAGCTAAGGACCAATTGGAACCAAATCAGGTTGAGCCAATAATAAGAACACTACCTCCTCCACCTCGTAGATCGAAAAGAGTTTTTCATCCTCCTGAAAGATACTTAGGTATTATTTCAGAGGAAGTAGAGGAAAATGTTCCTCATAGGTAATGGTGCTCATGGTGATGATCCCAAAACCTACAACGAGGCGATATCAGATATCGACTCCGAGAAATGGCTAGAGGCAATGCAGTCAGAAATTGACTCGATGCACTCAAACCAAGTCTGGACCTTGGTAGATCCACCAGAAGGTATAGTACCTATTGGGTGTAAATGGATCTTCAAGAGAAAGATTGGTGTAGATGGAAATGTGGAGACATTCAAGGCTAGACTAGTGGCAAAAGGTTATAGTCAATGCGAAGGCATTGACTATCAGGATACCTTTTCCCAGTGGCTATGCTAAAATCCATCCGCACATTGCTTGCCTGTTGCAGCCTATTTCGATTATGAAATATGGCAAATGGACGTGAAAACGGCATTCTTAAATGGATATCTTGAGGAAGATATCTATATGGAACAGCCGCTAGGTTTCACATCCTAGTGATACTGATCACAAGGTTTGCAAGCTGCAAAGGTCCATATATGGACTTAAGCAAGCATCTCGGAGCTGGAACACTCATTTCAATGATGTGATCAAAATGTTTGGTTTCATCAAAAATGAAGAGGAACCATGTGTCTTCAAAAAGGTCAGTGGGAGCGCTATTGTCTTCCTCGTATTGTACGTGGATGACATCCTCCTTATTGGAAATGATATTCCCATGTTGACGACATAGTCAAAATATGGTTGTCCAAGGAATTCTCCATGAAAGACCTAGGTGAAGCATCCTTTATTCTAGGAATTAAGGTCTATAGGGATAGACCGAATAGGATGCTAGGACTTTCACAGAAGATGTACATAGAGGAAGTACTAAAGAGGTTTAGTATGGAAAACTCTAAGAGGGGATTAATACCCTTCAGACATGGTATTCATCTTTCCAAGAAGATGTGCCCTAGCACACCTGAGGAAATAGAACGCATGAGCAAGATCCCTTATGCTTCAGCAATAGGGAGCCTCATGTATGCCATGTTATGTACACGACCTAATATAGCACATGCCATGAGTGTCACGAGTAGATATCAGTTGAATCTAGGTGAAGGACACTAGACTTATGTGAAATGTATCCTTAAGTACTTGAGAAAAACTAAAGATATAATGTTGGGCTTTGGTAATGGAGAACTCCAAGTCCAGGGGTATACAGACTTGAACTTTATGTCTGATGTAGATGATCGAAAGTCGACATCCGGGAGTATGTTTTTGTGCAATGGTGAGCTATCAGTTGAAAAAGTTTCAAACAGACAGTGATAGCAGATTCCACCATGGAAGCAGAATATATCACTGCGTCAGAAGCTACGAAGGAAGCATTCTGGTACAAAAAATTTACCATGGAGATCGGAGTGATGCCATCAGATGCCATTTCTCTATACTGAGATAGCAATGGCTCCATAGCCCTTGCTAAGTGAAGGGAAATTCTAATTTCCTGGACCAGGTTCATTTAGATCTGATCGGATCAAGAGATATATTTTAAAAATTTTTTTCTTTGATCCAAATAAGATCTAGGATGTTTTAGATCTGATCTTTATTATTTTAATAATTAAAATAAATTTAGATAAATTAAATCAAATTTAATTTACCTTGATGTAGGATAATCCTATTACTCGTTGATGATCCTGTAAGCAGCGGAAGGTTCTGGATCTAGCCATGCAAGTGCCTGGCCTCTACCGATATCCCCTCAGGCTGGATCTAGAGATCCTCTTCTTCTCTATCACGTCTCCAAAAATCAGATCTGGATTTGATTTGGAGGATCTTCAAAACATCTTTTGAAAATCAGCAGTTGTCCTTTGCAGCAGCGCAGCCTTCTAGCTTTCTGTCGTCTTTTTGTCGTCTGGATTGCACCAACCAAGATCCAAAACTCACTTTTGGACGTGGAGAGGAGAGGGAGAAGGTGGGTTTGGCATGGAGGAAGGAGGGGAGAGGCAGCCTTGGGGCATGGGATTTTTTAGATTCTTTTTCTTCAATCTCTTTGGGTTGGGCGCAGGGTCTTATTTATAGACTATGTCTGTGATCCAACTCCTCTTCTTCCCAACCAATCACAATCCTTTGTGAAATCAGATCTAAATCTGATTGGTGGGAATAGAGTCCCCTTGGATTCCTCCTTAGATGGTGCCTAAGACCAGTCAAAGTTGGTTCTTAGGAGAACTCTAATTGGAATCCAAAAAGGAGATGGAGTCCCTATCCAACAGGGACTCCTGGGCGCCTCCAAGCTTGGGCACACGCCAAGGGTGGCGTGCGCCCTCCTCCTTGCCAGGTTCTGGCAGGGAGGACAAGCCCCCACCAGCTCTCCAATAGGTGCGTGACATGTGGACAGAAGTCAAAGTATCAATGGTCAACATTTGACCAGTCAAAGGTCAACTTTTGACCAAAGTCAAAAAGGATGAGAAATGGCAGGTGACCAAAAATGGTAGGTAATTGTCTTACAAAATAAGACAACCCTTTTCTGACTTGGACAAGCTCCAGTCAGACCATAGTGAAGGCCTCTGATTGAGCACAAACTCCTTTGGCTCAGTCAGGACAACTATTTATGATAGTAAAAGAAGAACGTTAGGTTCAATCGAGTGCTAGCACGATTTTCTTGAACCTAATTGAATCTCATTCAGATCAATTGAACTGGATCAGTTCAATTGATGATCACCAGATTCAAACCCTTGTTTGTGTGACCCAGTTAGGTTTCAGTTCTGTATGGTAATGGGATATGTCATGATCTCTATCATCGACATCATCGAAACTCCTTTCGATGGATCAGAACTCTTCTGATTCGAACAGCTAGAATGATCGATCATCTAAATCATTCTAATTGCTCCCAAAATCCACCAGTGACACCTAGCAGTATATGGTGGCAACCCATCAGAGCTGAATGCGAACCTCTTGGTGCAGCTACCTGTGTGATTAAGTTCTTCTATCTTGAGCCCCGATCAGATTAGGGTTAAGGTGAACTCGTCAAACCCTAGTCTCTGTCATATGATGTAATCATTCGATTCAAGTCCAATGATGTGAAAATCTAAATAGAAACTCTTTCTATTATTTCACTCTGCCATGGCCATGGGCTTCTGGACTTGATTCTCATGATCATCATAGGGCTGCTCCTCTACCACCGAGGTAGATAGATTCCATCTTGATGCAATCCTAGTTCCTACAATGAACATGCTATAGCCAACATACACCTCAGGGTTCCATATGGCTAGGAGATCGAGTTAATGGTGTAGTCAAACTATAACACCCTCAAGGTGAACTACCGATGCACCTCAGGTCAAAGAACCAGACACACTACTGCAGCATCGAGTCAGTCATTGACGAGAAGGTAGACTTCCTAATGACTACTCGAGGTGGTCACGCTCAGTGCCCTCGTTCTCTAACGAGTATCTGTACTCTCGCTCCGGTGTCTCCACACCGTAGACTCAAGACTCATCTACTAAAGAGAAGCGATTGTACACCAACCTTTCGGATCAATCACCATCCTCATGATGATCCTATGGTCGGGAGCATTTTATGAGTTAATAATGATTATTCATGTCTTAAATTTTCAACTCTTGAAAATATGAATTATCATTACCATTAACTCAAAGGATGTATCACAGACACTAAATACACATATGTGATAGAAAATAAACCATTTTATTGATTATAGTCAAAATTATAATTTTGCCCCTAGAAGTGTATTACAAGTGTCAGCCAATTCTGGCTTCTAGGGCACATATATCTAACAATCTCCCACTTGTCCTAAAGCCAATTGGCTACAAGTCTAAGTCCCATCTTCTCAAGGTGGGCTTCGATCTTCTGCTGGCCCAACGGCTTTGTAAGTGGGTCTGCCACATTATCTGTGGAGTTCGACTCTCTTGACCTCGACATAACCCTTCTCGAGGTAATCGCGGATGAGGTGGTATCGCCGCTCAATGTGCTTGGTGCTTGGATTTTTGGTGAGACCTCGGCTCCTTAGCAAGGGCTATGGCGCCATTGTTGTCGCAGTATAGAGGAATGGCATCTGATGGCATTACTTCGATTTCTGCAGCAAACTTCTTGTACCAGAATGCTTCCTTCGCAGCCTCTGATGCAGCGATATATTCTGCTTCCATGGTGGAATCTGCTATCACAGTTTGCTTGGAACTCTTTCAGCTGACAGCACCACCATTGCACACAAACAGACTCCCAGATGTCGACTTTCGATCATCTATATCGGACATGAAATCCGAGTCTGTGTATCCCTGGACTTGGAGTTCTCCGTTACCAAAGACCAACATCATATCCTTAGTTCTTCTTAAGTACTTAAGGATACATTTCACAGAAGTCCAGTGTTCTTCACCTGGATTTGACTGATATCTGCTTGTGACACTCACAGCATGGGCTATATCAGGTCGTGTACATAGCATGGCATACATGAGGCTCCCTATTGCAGAAGCATAAGGGATCTTGCTCATGCATTCTATTTCCTCAGGTGTGCTAGGGCACATCTTCTTGGAAAGATGAATACCATGTCTGAAGGGTATTAATCCCCTCTTAGAGTTTTCCATACTAAACCTCTTTAGTACTTCCTCTATGTACATCTTCTGTGAAAGTCCTAGCATCCTATTCGGTCTATCCCTATAGACCTTAATTCCTAGAATAAAGGATGCTTCACCTAGGTCTTTCATGGAGAATTCCTTGGACAACCATATTTTGACTATCGTTAATCATGGGAATATCATTCCCAATAAGGAGGATGTCATCCACGTACAATACGAGGAAGACAACAGCGCTCCCACTGACCTTTTTGAAGACACACGGTTCCTCTTCATTTTTGATGAAACCAAACTTTTTGATCACATCATTGAAACGAGTGTTCCAGCTCCGAGATGCTTGCTTAAGTCCATATATGGACCTTTGCAGCTTGCAAACCTTGTGATCAGTATCACTGGATGTGAAACCTAGCGGCTGTTCCATATAGATATCTTCCTCAAGATATCCATTTAAGAATGCCATTTTCACGTCCATTTGCCATATTTCATAATCGAAATAGGCTGCAATGGCAAGCAATGTGCGGATGGATTTTAGCATAGCCACTGGGAAAAGGTATCCTGATAGTCAATGCCTTCGCGTTGACTATAACCTTTTGCCACTAGTCTAGCCTTGAATGTCTCCACATTCCCATCTGCACCAATCTTTCTCTTGAAGATCCATTTACACCCAATAGGTACTATACCTTCTGGTGGATCTACCAAGGTCCAGACTTGGTTTGAGTGCATCGAGTCAATTTCTGACTGCATTGCCTCTAGCCATTTCTCAGAGTCGATATCTGATATCGCCTCGTTGTAGGTTTTGGGATCATCACCATGAGCACCATTACCTACGAGGAACATTTCCTCTACTTCCTCTGAAATAATACCTAAGTATCTTTCAGGAGGATGGAAAACTCTTTCCGATCTACGAGGTGGAGGAGGTAGTGTTCTTATTGGCTCAACCTGATTTGGTTCCAATTGGTCCTTAGCTCGTTGTACTTGTGAGACTTTCTCATCAAGCTTAATCTACTTTCCAATGCCACTATCTTGAATAAACTATTTTTCAAGAAAGATGGCATGTCGACTCACATAATCACATTGTGGTCTTCTGGAATGTAGAAATAGTATCCTAATGACTCTTTAGGATATCCTATGAATCGAGCTCTGAAGGACCTAAACTCTAACTTGTCCGCTTGTTGTCTTTTGACATGAGCCGGACAACCCCAAATTCTGAGATGACTCAGACTTGGTTTCTTACCGTGCCATATCTCATACGGTGTGGTAGGAATGGTTTTAGAGGAGAACCCTATTCAGTAGATAAATTGAAGTTAACAATGAGTGTCCCCAAAGAAAATCAGGGAGGTCTGTGAAGCTCATCATGGATCGGACCATATCCAATAGAGTCCGATTTCTCCGTTCTAAAATCCCGTTGAGTTGAGGTGTTCCTGGTGGAGTCCATTGAGAGACTATGCCATTTTTCTTGAGATAGTCTAGGAATTCCTGGCTAAGGTATTCACCTCCTCGATCTGATCGAAGAACCTTAATGGGTTTTCTAGTTTGTTTTTCTACTTCATGTCTGAATTCTTTGAACTTTTCAAAAGCTTCAGACTTATGTCTCATAAGATACACATACCCATACCTAGACAGATCATCGGTAAAGGTAATGAAGTAGACAAAATTGCCTCTAGCCGGCACATCAAATGGGCCGCACACATCAGTATGTACTAGGGCAAGGAGATCTGTGGCCCTCTCCCCATGTCCAACAAAAGGAAGTTTAGTCATTTTGCCTTGAAGACAAGATTCACAAGTTGGATATGACTCGGAAGTCAATGGACTCAATAGCCCATTTTTCTCCAATTTGTTGATCCTATCTTCTGCTATATGACCTAATCTCAGGTGCCATAGATACCTATCATTTGGACTATCCCTAGGTCGTTTGGCATTCACGTTTTGCTCGATAGTTAGAATAGGTACATCAATATGTAGCTGATAAAGATTGTTAATAAGGAAACCATTTGCAATTTTATTTCTTTCATAAAGAATGTTACAATGGTCCTTAAAGAAGGTAATCACATAGCCTTCTAGTGCTAAGCATGAAACAGAAATCAAATTCCTGCTAGCTGCAGGCACATAATAACAGTCCTTTTAAAACTAAGTCTAACCAGATGGTATCGACAGAGGTATGTTTCCCACCACGGCAGGCAACTCTTGCCGTCCATTATCGATGCGTAGGGATCCATGTCTCCATCCTCAACCTCCTGCTATCCTCAGACCTCGCATGGAAGTGCACAGATGAGCACTAGAACCAGAGTCAAGCACCCAACTGAAAGCAGAAGAAAGCCGTAGGTTAGACTATAACGAGCATACCTCCTAGAAGGACCTTCCTTTCTTGTTCTTAGGTGCCAAGTAAGAGGGCAGTTTCCGCTTCAATGGCCCTCGCTGTTTGCAATGAAACACTTTCTCTTTGATAATGGCCTTCTCTTTCGGTCTGCCCTTCTCTCTTTCCTTTCCGATCTCTTCGACTTTTGCTTTTGCACGACTGTCTTTTTCCTTCCAAAGACTTTCTTTGGAAGAAGTCCGTTCATAGCAAGAACTGAGCCTTAGAACCTTTCTAGAAACTCAGCGGACCAGCCATTTCATCAAGCTCGGCCAAGGAATTTTGAAGTTTATGCATGTGGTAATTCATGATGAATTGCCCATATGCATCAGTCAAGATTGTAGAAGATATATCGTTCTCATATCCAAGTTCAACTCACACGAGTTCTTCAAGCTCTTCCAGTCCTTGATTCATTGATCAGACGAAGTATCTTGGACCTGACTGCCATCCACGCATCTTAGCCTTAAAAAGTCATTTCAGTGACTTGATATTTGGGCTGCTGGACTTCTGTTCACCAAGACATCCCTGCAGTGAGCTAACATTTGACCGAGCAGTCTCAATATCTTCATTTTTGGCCTGGAGCTCATCAGCA
>QRFJ01007259.1:0-35990 GCA_006176705.1 Cocos nucifera | reverse complement strand
ATCTGATTGGTGGAAAGAGTCTCCTAATTCCTCCTTAGATGGCAACCTAAGACCAGTCACAGTTGATTCTTAGGAGAACTCTAATCGGAATCCAAAAAGGAGATGGAGTACCTATCCAACAGGGACTCCTGGGTGCCTCCAGCATGAGCACACACCAAGGGTGGCGTGCGTCCTCCTCCTTGCCAGGTTTTGGTAGGAGGACAGGCTCCCACCAGCTCTCTAATAAGTGCGTGACACATGGACAAAAGTCAAAGTGTCAATGGTCAACGTTTGATCAGTCAAAGGTCAACTTTTGACCAAAGTCAAAGAACAGGAAATGGCAGGTGACCAAAAATGATAGATAATGTCTTACAAAATAAGACAACCTTTTCTGACTTGAACAACCTCCAGTCAGACCATATGAAGGTCTCTGATTGAGCATAAACTCCTTTGGCTCAGTCAGGATAACTTATTTATGATAGGAAAAGAAGAACGTTAGGTTCAATCGAGTGCTAGCACGATTTTCTTGAACCTAATGAATCTCATTCAGATCAATTGAACTAGATCAGTTCAATTGATGATCACCAGATTCAAACCCTTATTTGTATGATCCAGTTAGATTCAGTTCTGTATGGTATTGGGATATGTCATGATCTCTATCATTGACATCAATCGAAACTCCTTTCGATGGATCAGAACTTTTCTGATTCGAACAGCTAGAATTGATCGATCATCTAAATCATTCTAATTGCTCCCAAAATCCATCAGTGACACCTAGCAGTATATGGTGGCAAACCCATCAGAGCTGAATGCGAACCTTTGGCAGCTATCTGTGTGATAAGTTCTTCTATCTTGAGCCTCGATCAGATTAGGATTAAGGTAAACTCATCAACCCTAGTTTTCTGTCAATGAATGTAATCAATTTCGATTCAAGTCGATGTGAAAACCTAAATAGAAACTCATTCTATTATTTCACTCTGCCATGGTCATGGACTTCTGGACTTGATTCTCGTGATCATCATAGGGCTACTCCTCTACCACCGAGGTAGATAGATTCCATCTTGATGCTATCCAGTTCCTATAATGAACATGCTACAGCCAACATACACCTCAGGGTTTCAAATGGCTAGGAGATCGAGTAATGGTGTAGTCAAACTATAACACCCTCAAGGTGAAACTACCGATGCACCTCAGATCAAAGAACCAGACATACTACTACAGCATCGAGTCAGTCATTGACGAGAAGGTAGACTTCCTAATGACTACTCGAGGTGGTCACGCTCAGTGCCCTCGTTCTCTAACGAGTATCTGTACTCTCACTTCGGTGTCTCCACACCATAGACTTAAGACGCATCTACTAAAGAAAAGCGATTGTACACCAACCTTTCGAATCAATCACCATCCTCGTGATGACCCTATGGTCAGGAGCATTTTATGAGTTAATAATGATTATTCATGTCTTAAATTTTCAACTCTTGAAAATATGAATTATCATTACCATTAACTCAAAGGATGTATCACAGACACTAAATACACTTATGTGATAGAAAATAACCCATTTTATTGATTATAGTCAAAATTATAATTTTGCCCCTAGAAGTGTATTACAAGTGTCAGCCAATTTTGACTTCTAGGGCACATATATCTAACAATTTTCCACTTGACCTAAAGCCAATTGGCTATAAGTCTAAGTCCCATCTTCTCAAGGTGGACTTCGATCTTCTGCTGGCCCAATGGCTTTGTAAGTGGGTCTGGCCCACATTATCTGCGAAGTTGACTCTCTTGACCTCGACATAATCCTTCTTGAGGTAATCATGGATGAGGTGGTTTCGCCGCTCAATGTGCTTGGATTTTTGGTGATTCCTCAGCTCCTTACCAAGGGCTATGGCGCCATTGTTGTCGCAGTGTAGTGGAATGGCATCTAATGGCATTACTCCAATTTCTACAGTAAACTTCTTATACCAGAATGCTTCCTTCGCAGCCTCTAACACAGCGATATATTCTGCTTCTATGATGGAATCTGCTATCACCATTTGCTTGGAACTCTTTCAGCTGACAGCACCACCATTGCACACAAACAGATTCCCAAATGTCGACTTTCGATCATCTATATCGGACATGAAATCCAAGTCTACGTATCCTTGGGCATGGAGTTCTCCATTACCAAAGACCAACATCATATCCTTAGTTCTTCTTAAGTATTTAACGATACATTTCAGAAAAGTCCAGTATTCTTCATCAGGATTTGACCGATATCTGCTTGTGACACTCACAGCATGGGCTATATCAGGTCGCGTACATAGCATGGCATACATGAGGCTCCCTATTGTAGAAGCATAAGGGATCTTTCTCATGCATTCTATTTCCTCAGGTGTGCTAGGGCACATCTTCTTGGAAAGATGAATACCATGTCTGAAGGGTATTGATCCCCTCTTAGAGTTTTCCATACTAAATCTCTTTAGTGCTTTCTTTATGTACATCTTCTGTGAAAGTCCTAGCATCCTATTCGTCTATCCCTAATAGACCTCTTAATTCCAAGAATAAAGGATGCTTCACCTAGGTCTTTCATGGAGAATTCCTTGGACAACCATATTTAGACTGTCGTTAACACGGGAATATCATTCCCAATAAGGAGGATGTCATCCACGTACAATACGAGAAAGACAACAGTGCTCCCACTGGCCTTTTTGAAGATACATGGTTTCTCTTCATTTTTTATGAAACCAAATATTTTGATCACATCATTGAAATGAGTGTTCCAGCTCTGAGATGCTTGCTTAAGTCCATATATGGACCTTTGCAGCTTGCAAACCTTATGATCAGTATCGCTGGATGTGAAATCTAGCGGCTATTCCATATAGATATCTTTCTCAATATATCCATTTAAGAACTTCATTTTCACATCCATTTGCCATATTTCATAATCGAAATAGGCTGCAACGACAAGCAATGTGCAGATGGATTTTAGAATAGCCACTGAGGAAAAGGTATCTTGATAGTCAATGCCTTCACGTTGACTATAACCTTTTGCCACTAGTCTAGCCTTGAATGTCTCCACATTTCCATCTGCACCAGTCTTTCTGTTGAAGATCCATTTATATCTAATAGGTACTATACCTTCTGGTGGATCCACCAAGGTCCAGACTTGGTTTGAGTGCATTGAGTCAATTTCTGACTGCATTGCCTCCAGCCATTTCTTAGAGTCGATATCTGATATCGCCTCGTTGTAGGTTTTGGGATCATCACCATGAGCACCATGACCTATGAGGAATATTTCCTCTACGTCCTCTAAAATAATACCTAAGTATCTTTTAGGAGGACGGAAAACTCTTTCCGATCTACGAGGTGGAGGAGGTAGTGTTCTTATTGACTCAACTTGATTTGGTTCCAATTGGTCCTTAGCTTATTGTTCTTGTGAGACTTTCTCATCAAGCTTAATCTGCTTTCCAACGCCGCTATCTTGAATAAACTATTTTTCAAGAAAGATAGCATGTCGACTCACAATCACATTGTGGTCTTTTGGAATGTAGAAATAGTATCCTAATGACTCTTTAGGATATCCTATGAATCGAGTTCTAAAGGACCTAAATGCTAACTTGTCCGCTTGTTGTCTTTTGACATGAGCCGGATAACTCCAAATTCTGAGATGACTCAGACTTGGTTTCTTATCGTGCCATATCACATATGGTGTGGTAGGAATGGTCTTAGAGGGAACCCTATTCAGTAGATAAATTGAAGTTAACAATGAATGTCCCCAAAGAAAATTAGGGAGGTCTGTGAAGCTCATCATGGATTGAACCATATCCAATAGGGTCCGATTCCTCCATTCTGAAACCGTTTATGAGTTGAGGTGATTCCTGGTGAGTCCATTGAGAGACTATGCCATTTTCTTTGAGAAGTCTAGAAATTCCTAGCTAAGGTATTCACCCCCTTGATCTGATCGAAGAACCTTAATGGGTTTTCCAGTTTGTTTTTTTACTTCATGTCTGAATTCTTTGAACTTTTTAAAAGCTTCAGACTTGTGTCTCATAAGATACACATACCCATACCTAGATAGATCATCAGTAAAGATAATGAAGTAGACAAAATTGCCTCTAGCCGGCACATCAAATGGGCCACACACATCAGTATGTACTAGGGCAAGGAGATCTGTGGCCCTTTGCCCATGTCCCACAAAAGGGAGTTTGGTCATTTTGCCTTGAAGACAAGATTCATAAATTGGATATGACTCAGAAGTCAATGGACTCAATAGCTCATTTTTCTCCAATTTGTTGATCCTATCTTCTGCTATATGACTTAATCTCAGGTGCCATAGATATCTATCATTTGGACTATCCCTAGGTTGTTTGGCATTCACGTTTTGCTCGATAGTTAGAATAGGTACATCAATAAGTAGCTGATAAAGACCATTAACAAGGAAGCCATTTGCAATTTTATTTCATTCATAAAGAATGTTACAATGGTCCTTAAAGAAGGTAATCACATAGCCTTCTAGTGCTAAGCATGAAACAGAAATCAAATTCCTACTAGCTGTAGGCACATAATAACAGTCTTTCAAAACTAGAGTCTAAACCAGATGGTAATCAAAGAGGGTATTTTTTCTCATGGCTACTGCAGCAACTTTGCTTCATTACCGATGCGTAGGATCATGTCTCCATACCCTCAACCTCCTACTATCCTCAAGACCTGCATGGGAGTGCATAGATGAGCACTAGAACTAGAGTCAAAGCACCCAACTGGATGCAGAGAAACCATAAGGTTAGGAATCAAATAACGAGCGATACTCCAAAAAGGACTTTCCTTTTGTTCTTCAGGTTGCTAGGTAGTAGGGCAAGTTTTGCTTACCAATGGCCATGCGCTGCTAGCAATGGAAACACTTTCTTTGACATCGGCCTTCTTCTTTGGCTCTGCCTTCTTCTTCTTTATTCCTTATTCACCCTCCTGCTTTTTCGTAGATCTGTTTTTTCTTTCTATAAGACTTTCTTTTTGAATGAAGTCATTTTCCGTAGCAAAACTGAGCTTTAGAACCTTTCATACGAAAAGCTCAGCGGTGACTCAGCCATATTCTATTAATTCGGCAAGAAATTTTGATGTTTATGCATATGATAATTCATGATGATTAACCCATATGCACCAGTCAGATATTACAGAATAAATTTCTACACAGATCAAGTCCTAACTTCACGACCAAGCTTCTTCAAGCTCATCCATGTCCTTGTCATCATTGTAATAGTGATCTTGGTGACTAACTGCCCACACACTTAGCCTTAAAGTATTTCGTGCTGATACTGGCCGCTGCAACCTTTTACACATCTCCTGCAGGTGAGCACATACATTTGTGAGCATTTCTGATATCATTTCATTGTTGGCGCTGGAGCTCATCAGACATTCGAGCCAATATTAATACTTGGCCTTATTATCTCGACTATAAACCTTCTAAGACATTCTCTATTCAGTTGGATGGACGGCTGGTAAGTGAGGATCCTGACCAGTAACAAGTGTAACTTCTTGAAAACCAAACTATTTTGTAAGTTCCTGAGCAATCTTTATAATGATTCGGTCAGTGCTGTGTGTGTCAAGGATACGTGCTAATGAACTTGACGAGATTTTGAATCAAAAGATCAAGTTAGATAACTGTAATTATGAACTTGACCATTTATTTTAGAGATTTATTTTTAAACAAATTAGACTCCCAACTTTCTTGATCCCTACACTCCCTTTTGAAGAACAAATCTACATGATCTAAATTGATTTCTCGTGGGTGGTGCTGTCTCACCAACTGACGCATCACCTCACCTAATAATTATTGGTGAGGGTTAGCCAATGGATGAACAACTACTTGTTCAAATGATTCTCTAATCATGTTCGCCCAAACCTGGTCATCTAATTCATGAATCTCACCAGTCCGAAAATATTGATCCACTCCTTAGTTAAGCAGACCCAATCATTTGCACAGACTGGATTCCTAATTTGAGTCTCTCACTATATCCAGAAATAATTGAGCCCCAACTCATCTCCAGCCATAGCAATCTCATGCCTAATAGACATGGTTGCATCTTCCTAGGTGCAATTGAGCCCTAATATCCAATCGAGAATAATCACCCCAGGAAGGCCCGCATATCTATAATGGAGAAGAACTCAAACTTAATCTTTTCTGGGAGAATTTGATTCGGATCTCAATTAAACTAGACTTGTCAATAGTCCCAAACAATATGACTAACCCCTAGTGGCATGGGTTTACGCTCACTCAAGATTATTGACCCAGCTCAAATCAGAACTGTGTCAATAGATTGGCACGGTAAGTACCAGACCCGATGGAAGAATGATGCATTACCTCGTACAAGAACGATTCAGTCGAGTAGCTCCAAATTAACAACCAATTGGTCGATGTGCCAAACTACCTTGACACCAAATTGTTGA
This sequence comes from Cocos nucifera, assembly GCA_006176705.1. Taxonomy (NCBI): domain Eukaryota; kingdom Viridiplantae; phylum Streptophyta; class Magnoliopsida; order Arecales; family Arecaceae; genus Cocos; species Cocos nucifera. The sequence goes on along the minus strand of QRFJ01007259.1, from coordinate 29,591 downwards.
CCAAGAACTAATTGGTTAGCCCCTACAATTCCAGACTCTAACCTCTGAACCTAATTAGGTCTTTGCTTGATCACGACTCGATCTTGACCTAGACTTATTCCTATTAGGCTGGTCAATTTAAGCATTATTGCATCCCATCTAACCACCTCTTGATTCGGTTTGATCAACGCTTAGACCTAATTGAGCCTACCCAAGCCGAATCCAGTAATTATGAAATATGTCTTAGATTTTTGAAATTCCTCAATTTTAGATCAGAAATTAAATATCTTATAATCTTAATTTTTAATTAAGTAGGATTCCTAAAACAAAATATGCACAATAAATCCTAGGGTTTTAGGATCTAGGGTTTTGCGAAATAAGTTTTGGGTTTTTTGATTAAGGATGAACACGCAGCATCCCTACACATCAAAAAGAACACCCATCAGATGGAGGAGAGGGCCTTTAAAACCCTTCTTTGTTCTTATCGACTCAGACAGCCAAGAGGAAGCCTTAATCAGGAACATGCAATAACTACAGAAAAATAGTTTTTAGATCTATATCATCATATCTCATATACTAAATTAGATCTAATCATGGCAACTATTTTGCATACATCCTCATGTATCGAATCATCATATTTTCAAATATAAATTACTCATAATAATCTAGAAAAATTAGATTTAAATTGATCTATTAGAATAAACTCTAATCTAGATAACTATGTAGAATATTCTAGCAACTATCTAGACATTCACAATCATTATCTCATATTATTTTAAAATTAAAATAATTTTATTTGCTAATTTTTAGATGTTATTAATAATAATTATAATACAAAAAATAATAATAAATAGATCTAAAAAATGGATTTTAAACAGATTAAATCGTAAACTGCAGACTATCTATAGAACTATTCTTTTAAGAACTAGGTCATGCTATTTTCTAATCTTAGATCCAAATCATTTAATTCTTAATTTTTTTTTACTCTGATTTTTTGATCTGATCACAATCTCATGTGACATCTGAAATTACTTATTTTCTAATTAGAACTATTTAAATCAGATCTAAATACTTTAGAAACCTTGGCTCTGATTACTAGTTGAAGGAAAATTTTGATTTTCGGATCAGGTTTTGTTCAGATCTGATCGGATCAAGAGCATATATTTCAAAAATATTTTCCTCTTTGATCTCTAAATTTGATTTAAATAAGAGATTTAGATCTAATTTCACAAAGAGTTGTGATTGGTTGGGAAGAAGAGGAGTTGGATCATAGTTAGTCTATAAATAAGACCCTATGCCCAACTCAAAGAATTAACTGGACAATTCTCCACACACCAAGGTTGCTTCTCCTCTCTTCCTCCATGCCAAACCCACCTTCTCCCTCTCCTCTCCATGTTTAAAGTGTTTGGATCCTTGGTTGGTGCAATCCAGACGAGAGAAAGGTGACTGAAAGCTAGAAGGCTGTGCTGCTGCAAAGAACGACTTCTGATCTTTGAAAGGAGTTTTGAAGATCCTTCAGATCAGATCCAGACCTGATTTTTGGAGACGTGATAGAGAAGAAGAACTCCAGATCTAGCTTGGGTGGATATCGGTAGAGGCCAGGCACTTGCGTGGCTAGATCCAAAACCTTCCGCTGCATACAGGATCATCAAACGGGTAATAGGATTACCCACTTCAAGGTAAATTAAATTTGATTTAATTTATTTAGATTTTATTTTTATTATTAGAATAATTAGGACTAGATCTAAAACATTCTAGATCTAATTAAGATCAAAGAAAAAAAATTTTGAAATATATCTGTTGATCCGATCAGATCTGAACGAACCTGATCCGAAAAATCAGGATTTTCCTTCACTTCCTCCACCAGCTCTCTGATCCTATGGTACCTCAAGTCTATATGCTTTGTACACATACGATAGACTAGGTTCTGCATCAACAACAGAGCACTCTGACTATCACTGAATAGTGTATCCTTTCCCTGCTCCAACCCCAACTCATCAATCAGTCTCCTAAGCCAAAGAGCTTCATTTGCAGCCTTCGTTATCCCATTGTACTTGGCCCCTGTGGTAGACAAGGCCGTGATTGGATGAAGGGTTGATCTCCAAGACACCGGTCCATCATATACGTAGAAAAGGTATCCAATAGTAGACCACCTTGTATCAAGATCCCCAACATAATTTACATCAACAAACCCATCCAGAGGACCTAAACCTTCACACATCTTCATAGATTGTTCTCCAAATCCTTCCAGCTACCAACCAAATACCAAATCATAATCTCTTATTCCATGCAGATATCTCAATATCCATTTCAATGCTTTCCAGTGTTCCTTCCCAAGATTAGCCATGTATCTACTAACCGTGCTCACAGCATGTGCTATGTCTGGTCTACAGCACACCATAGTGTACCTTACACTGCCTACAACATTCGCATAAGGAACTCGTTCCATGTACTCTCTCTCCTCTTCTCACTGGGAGGACTGTAACTTGGAGAGAGACATATGGCACGATAATGGCATCTCTACAGGTTTGGCCTTCTTCATCCCAAACCTCTTCAGAATCTTCTGGACATACTTTTCTTGTGACAAATGGGGCACTCTTTTGCACCTATCTCTACAAATCTTCATTCCAAGGATTTTCTCAGCTGGACCCAAATCTTTCATCTCAAATTCAGATGATATTGCCCTTTTCAATCTTTTGACAGCATCCATGCTTCTACGGGCTTTGAGCATATCATCTACATATAATAATAGGTATAAGGCATCCTCCTCATCTACATCCTTGACATAGACACAATAATCATGTCGATATCTGCTGAAACTAGGCTCAAGACAAAGCTATCAAACTTTCGATGCCACTAACGAGGGGATTATTTTAAACCATTCAAAGTCTTTCTGAGTAAACACACCTTTTCTTCCTGTCCCATCTCCATGAAACCATCTGGCTACTTCATATAGATTCTTTCCTCCAAAGTCCCATGAAGGAATGCCATCTTCACGTCCATCTGTTCCAATTTCATGTTATGCTGTGCCACTAGTGACAGCAAAACTCGAATAGATGTATGATGCACCATAGGAGAAAAAATTTCTATATAGTCAATCCTTTTTTTTTGTGAGTATCCCTTTGCTACCAGCCTTGCTTTGAATCTGATTCCACCTTATTCTGAAGGTGCTTCTTTCTTTGTGAACATCCACTTTGAGCCAATAGGTCGAGCACCCTCTGGAAGATCCACCAGTTGCCATGTCTGATTCTTCTCAAGTGATTCCATCTCCTCCATCATGGCCTGCATCTATAAATCATGATCCTCACTCTCTATGGCCTCTGCATAATTCTTTAGATCTCCATTAGTAGTGATGAGTGCATAGGAGATAATCTCATCAATGCCATATCTGACCAATCTCCTAATAGTATGTTGGGGCTTGTGCAAAGCCACTCCCACTAGCACATCTCTATCTGATGTCTATGACTGCTCCTACACATCTATATGAACTGCCGGCCCTCCATCCTGATTTTCAATCTGAGACAATACTTTTCTGCCCGGTTCCACCTCAACAGGAACACTCCTATAAGTAGACGTAATCTGCATGCCATCATTCTCTGACTGCCCACCGTTGTTCACCTTTGTTTTCCTAGTTTCATCTATCCCAGACCTTCTCAAGATGCTCTTCTCATCAAAGATAATGTCCCTACGGATAACTGACTTCTGTGCCTGAGAGTCCCACAGTAGGTATCCCTTGACTCCTTGTGGATACCCTATGAATGTCATCTTTTGGGATTTTGGATCCAATTTGCTCCTCTTGGTTGCCTCCACATGTGCATAGGCTATGCAATCGAAGACTTTCAGATGGCCAAGCTCCACCTTCTTTCCACTCCAGACCTCTTCTAAAATATCTCCATTCAGCTTATAATGAGGGGACCTGTTCATAAGAAAATAAGAAAAAGTTAGAGCATCACCCTAAAAGAACTTTGGGAGTGATGTCTGCAGCCTCAAACTCCATGCCTTCTCGATCAGTGTCTGATTCATCCTCTCTGTGACACCATTCTACTGGGGAGTCATTCTCACCATATAATGGGATTTGATGCCATTTTTCTCATAGTACCTCCTAAACTCCAGGCTAGTATACTCCTATCCATTGTCCGACCTCAGATACTTTACCTGTCTTCCTGACTCCTTCTCCACTTCAGCCTCCAAGCTCTGAACTGGGCAAACATCTTTAATTTTTCTCTGATCAGATAAATTCACACCTTCCTTGAGTAATCATCAATGAAAGTAATAAAGTATTTTGCCCCACCTCTAGCTGATACAGGAGCTGGTCCCCACACATCCGAGTGCACTAAATCCAGCACTCTCTCGCTATGTATTGGATCAAAATCCCCACACCTTACTAGCTCGTCCATTCGCTGAACAGAGAGCATCGCTTGATAAATGGATGGATGAAGATAACAAGGTCAGATACTACATGTTAGGCTCGATGTCTGATGAGCTTTAGTGTCAACATGAAGATATCAAGATTTAGCGCCAACATGAAGATATCAAGACTGTCTGCCAAATGTTGGCTCACCAAGAAGAGTTGTTTGGTGAACAGAGTTGCGCAACCAAATATCAAATCACTAAATGACTATTTAAAGCTAAAATATATAATGGGCAGTCAATCTAAGATTATTATCTGATGATGATCAAGGACATGGAAGAGCTTGATGTTAGGAATATGCGCTCTTCCTACATGGATCAGCATGGCTGCTAGTGATTAGCCAAATAATCAAGGAAGTACTTCTTAGAGATCTCTACGAAAGTACGATCAAATAAATCAAGGAATAGAGAAGAAGAGAAGAAGAGATTTTCAGTAGAAAAAAGCTTTTATTTGATATATTTCAGCACTTATACAACCTTGACCTATTTTCAGTATATATACTTTATAAAAGATCAATCCCAAGCTCATAGAAAAACTCTCCAAATCCAAACAACCCACGTACACAAAATAATAATCCATGAAAACTGAGCCGACCCAGTTTCAGACTGAGCTGGCTAAACTGCGACTAGGTCGGCTCAGTCCCAGACTGAGCCGATCCAGTTGTGTACCATGCCAATAGCTCAAAAATGTTGCTCTCTATCTAATTTTTTCTCTGAGACCTAGCCAATGTCGTCTTAGATTGAGCCGACCTAGTTTTCAACTGACCTGACTCAATCTCAGAGTGAGCCAGCCTAGTTTCTGAACTTTACTATTATGACTGATTCTTCTTCTGGCTCACTTTCATCTTTCCATGACTTATCTTTTTATATTTTCAAGACTTGAGAGTGCCACTTCTGAGCTTACATTCTCCACCTTGGTGCTTCCAAGTCCTTGTGAACTCATCTCTTCTTAATAGACCTATCCATGCGACACATCTTTGAAAGCTATCTCTAGGGAGTACCTTCGTGAGTACATCAAACTGATTCTCTTCGGTATGGACCTTCATCAATTCCACTTCACCTTCCTCCACCAGCTGTCTGATTCCGTAGTACCTCACATCAATATGCCTTGTGCGCGTATGATAGACTGGGTTCTATGCCAACAACAGAGCACTCTAACTATCACTGAATAGTGTAACCTTGCTCTGCTCCAGCCCCAACTCATCAATCAGCCTTCTAAACCAAAGGGCTTTCTTTGCAGCCTCCGTTATCCCTATATACTCGGCCTCTATGGTAGACAAGATCAGAATTGGCTGAAGGATTGATATCCTAGACACCGGTCCACCATATACGTAGAAGAGATATCAAGTAGTAGACCTCCTTGTATCAAGATCACAAGCATAATTTGCATCAACAAATCCTTCCAGAGGACCTGAACCTTTACACATCTTCATAGATTATTTTCCAAATCCTTCCAGTTGCCCACCAAATTTCAAACCATAATCTCTTACTCCATGCAGATATCCCAATATCCATTTCAATGCTTTCCAGTGTTCCTACTCAGGATTAGCCATGTATCTATTAACCATGCTCACAGCATGTGCTATATCTGATCTACAGCACACCATAGTGTAAATCACACTGTCTACAACATTTGCATAAAGGACTCATTCTATGTACTCTTTCTCCTCTTTCGACTAGGGGCACTATAACTTGGAGAGAGACATATGGCTTGACAATAGCATCTCTGCAGGTTTAGCCTTCTCCATCTCAAACCTCTCCAGAACCTTCTGAACAAACTTTTCTTATGACAAATAGAGCACTCTTTTGCACAAAGCTCTGCAAATCTCCACTCCAAGAATTTTCTTAGCTGGACCTAAATCTTTCATCTTAAATTTAGATGATAATGCCCTTTTTAACATTTTCACAGCATCCATGCTTCTACTAGCTATGAGCAAATCATCTACATACAATAATAGGTACAGGGCATCCTCCAGATCTACATCCTTGACATAGATACAATAATCATATTCACATCTGCTAAAACTCAGGCTCAAGATAAAGCTATCAAACCTTTGATACCACTGATGAGAGGATTGTTTCAAGCCATCCAAAGACTTTTTGAATAAACACACCTTTTTTTCTTGTCCCATCTCCATGAAACCATCTGGCTACTTCATGTAGATTCTTTTTTCCAAAGTTCAATGAAGCAAGGCCATCTTCACGTCCATCTATTCTAATTTTATGTTATGCTGTGCCACCATTGATAGCAAAACTCGAATAGATGTATGACGCACCATAGGAAAAAAAATTTCTATGTAGTCAATCCCTTCCCTTTGTGAGTATCTCTTTGCTACTAACCTTGCTTTGAATTTGACTCTACCTTATTCTGAAGGTGCTTCTTTCTTTGTGAACACCGACTTTGAGCCAATAGGTTGAGCACCCTCTAGAAGATCCACTAGCTGTCATGTTTGATTCTTCTCAAGTGATTCCATCTCCTCCATCATGACCTACATCCATGAATCATGATCCTCACACTCCACGGCCTCGACATAATTCTCTAGATCTCTATTAGTAGTGATGAGTGCATAGGAGATAACCTCATTAATGCCATATCTGATCATTCTCCTAATAGTACGCTGGGGCTTGTGCAATGCCACTCCCACTGGCACATCTCTACCTGATGTCTGTGGCTGCTCCTGCATATCTATCTGATCTATCAACCCTCCTTACTGATTTTCAATCTGAGACAATACTTTTCTATCCAGCTCCACCTCAATAGGAATACTGTTGTAACTGGATATAACCTACATGCCATCATTCTCTGACTGGCCACTGTTGTTCATCTTTGTTTCCTTCATTCCATCTATCCCAGACCTCCTCAAGATGCTCTTCTCATCAAAGATAATGTCCCTATTGATCATTGACTTCTATACCTGAGAGTCTCACAGTAGGTACCCCTTGACTCCTTGTGGATACCCTATGAATGTCATCTTTTGAGATTTCAGATCCAATTTGCTCCTCTCAGTTGCCTCCACATGTGCATAAGCTGTGCAATCGAAGACTTTTAGGTGGCGAAGCTCCACCTTCTTTTCACTCTAGACCTCTTCTAGAATGCCTCCATTTAGCTTATAATGAGGGGACCTATTCACAATAAAATAAGAAAAAGTTAGAGCATCACCTCAAAATGACGTTGGGAGTGATATCTGCAGCCTCATACTCCATTCCTTCTCGGTCCGTGTTCGGTTCATCCTCTCTACGATACCATTCAATGGGGTCATCCTCACCGTGTAATGGTGTTTGATGCCATTTTTCTCATAGTACCTCCTGAACTCTAGGCTAGTATACTCACATCCATTGTCCGACCTCAGGCACTTCACCTATCTCCCTGACTTCTTCTCTACTTCAGCTCTCCAGGCTCTAAACCAGACAAACACCTCTGATATTTCTCTGATTAGATAAACCCATATCTTCCATTAGAAATTATCAATAAAAGTAATAAAATATTTTTTCCACCTCTAGTTGATACAGGAGCTGGTCTCCACACATCCGAGTGCACTAAATCCAGCACTCCCTCGCTGCACTAGGTACTTCTGGCAAACTTCATCCTATGATGTTTACCAAAGATACACGACTCACAAAGATCTGTGCCCTCCTTCTTTAGGGCTAGGATCATACCTCTTCTACTTAGTTCTGTGAGCCCACGATCACTCATATGACCCATCCGATAGTGCCACAGTCGATATAAAATCTGCTCCCCTATGCCACTTCTAGCATCTCTACACTATCATTTACCATTGAGTCTTTCATTCTGTAAAGATTGTTGCTCAGTCTTCTACCTCTCATTACTACCAAAGCTTCCTTGGAAATTTTCAGACATCCACTCCCAGCCTAGCTACTAAAAGCATAACCTTGCTCTTCCAAGTAGCCCAAAGAAATCAAATTCTTTTTTAACTCTGATACATTTCTGACATTTGATAATGTATGAATGGTCCTGTCATATATCCTCATCCTGATAGAGCCAATTCCAGCTACTTTGCATGGGTGATCATCTCCAAGGCTGACACTTCAACCATCGATCTTCTGATAGGTAGCAAACCACTTTTGATGAGAAGTATAGTGGTGCGAGCATTCTGAATCTAATATCCACATAGTATCACACTCTATGGATCCATCTGATACAACTAGTAGGTCTTCTCTACTACTCATAGAAGCTGTATCATCTTCCTTGCTGGCCTTCTCTTTTTCTGATCTCAAAAGGAGACAATCTCTCCTTAAGTATCCAGGCTGATGACATTTATCACATTTCAATGTCATCTTCCTCTGATCGTGAAACTTTGACTTGCCCTTGGATTTTTCTCTTATGTTCTCCTTTGATTTTTTCTGTCTTTGGTTCACAGCCAAGATCTCAGACTTAGGATCTTCCTTGCAGATTTTCTCTCTTTGCTCATTTGATCTGAGCACACTGACAACCTCTTCATAGTTTAGGGTCTCCTTCCCATAAACTATAGTTGTTATGAGACCATCATACGAACCTGGGGGAGAACATAATAGCAGCAATGCCCAATCCTCCTCGTCGATCTGCACATCCAAACTCATCACCTTAGAACACACCTGATTGAACCTTTGGATATGTGCAACAAGATCTCCGCCTTCGGACATTCTCAGACTATATAGCTATTTCTTTAACCAAAGCTTGTTCGTCATGTTCTTCCCCATGTATGTATTCTCCAGTCTCTCCCAAAGCCCCTTTGCCGTAGTCTCTATGCAAACCTCGGGCAAAACCTGATTGGCCAAGCACATTCGGATTGTGCTAAAAGCAATTTCCTTCAACTCTTCCCAATCTTCAGCACTGATCTTTTCTGATCTTTCTTTTGTCAAGAATTTATAGATCCTCTGCTGAACCAATAAGTCCTTTACTCTTTGCTACCATAGGATAAAATTTTTCTCGCCATCGAATTTTCTCAAAATCCACCTTGAATCCACTTGATCCCATGACTTTAAACAAGTCAAGAACAGATCCCTAACACCCTTCACAATCACACACTAGTAAAACTATCCTTCATAGAAGATGTAACTAGCCCAAGATCCTCTTTCCAAATTTCTATATCACCATTCCTCCATGTAAACAATCTCCACCTCAATCTAGAGTCAACTACAAAGCAAACTAGAAGTTTTAGGATAAAACCTAGTACAATAGATCCTAGATGTAGTAAATCCTAGGTGTCTTCCTTCCATGCAGTACCTCTCTGATATCAAATGTTCGAAATACGTGCTCTTTCCATACGGATCGACGTGGCTGCTGGTGATTAGCCAAGCAATCAAGAAAGTACTTCTTAGAGATCTCTATGGAAGCATGATCAAATAAATCAAGAAATAGAGAAGAAGAGAAGAAGAGATTTTCGAGAGAAAAAAGCTTTTATTTAGTATATTTCAGCACTCATACAATCTTGACCTATTTTCAGTATATATACTTTACAAAAGGTCAAGCCCAAGCTCATAGAAAAATTCTCCAAACCCAAATAATTCATGTACATAAAATAATAACCCATGAATACTGAGCCGGCTAACCTATGACTGGGTCGACTCAGTCTGGACTAAGCCGACCCAGTTGCATATCATGCCAACAATTCAAAAATGCTATTCGTTATCTGAATTTTCCTCTAAGACCTAGCCGATCAAGTACTAGACTGAGCCGACCCAGTCATAGGTTAGCCGGCTCAGTATTCATGGGTTATTATTTTATGTACATGAATTATTTGGGTTTGGAGAATTTTTCTATGAGCGATCCAGTACTAGACTGAGCCGACCCAGTTTCCAACTAAGCCGACTCAATCTCAGAGTGAGCCAGCCTAGTTTCTAAACTTTGTTATTATGACTGATTCTTCTTTCGACTCGCTTCCATCTTTTCATGATCTATCTTCTCATATTTTCAAGACTTGGGAGTGCCACTTCTAAGCTTACACTTGAGAAGCTCGGAATGAAGTTAGACCTATAGGTGGTGTGGTGCTCCCAAGTCTTGGGAGGCCATGGGTGGAGCTAGGGTGAGGGCTCCGAGGAGGCTAGGATAGGTGTGGTCCTAGGACTAGGATAGGTATGGTCCTAGGGTTAGGACAGAAGTTGTCCTAGGGCGGAGGTGGCATGTAGCTCTTCACGGGCTTGAGGTTTAGGTATTGAGGGCCTCAAGGAGCTTGGTTGGTGCTTCGGAGATCTGGAACACAAGATGCAGCAAGAAACCAAAGTCGGAGCCTGAAGGCTGTAGAAAAAGGATTTTCTGCAGGTTAGCCAGCTTAGTTCAAAACTAGATCAGCTAAGTCTCAAAGCATAGGCAAAATAGAGAGCTACACGTTTGGAACTGTTGGCATGGCACAGGATTGGACCGGCTCAGTTTCAGATTGAGCCGACAAAGTGGAACATAGCCAACTTAGTGCTGAGACTGAGCAGGCTCTGTGTGCGAGTAGAGTTACATGAGGGTCTATTTTGGGCCAAGGTCTGGGTTGATCCTAGGGGTCTTAAGGCCTGGCTCAAGAGGTCTTAATAGGGCTAATTCATGTATGGATTAGGTTAGCCTAGGGGTGTTTTTAAGTTGGGACTTATTAGAATTCATGTGAAAACTCTAGAGTATATAAACCAGGATATTGTAACTTTTACAAGAAGGTTGGAATACAATTGAGCTTTTCTTTCTAACTCTCTTATCTATTTTCTCTAGTTCCAACACCAAAAACCCTAGCTTCTCTCATCTTTCTTAGATCTTCTTTTGTTTGCTAGATTAACATCTAGGTTCACGTAAGAGATTGGATCTAAGGCTATGGCTCCGAGAAGTCGTAGGAACAACAATTGGTATCAGAGCCTAGTTGAGCATGGACGAGGAAGAAGATCGATTTTTAGTAGAGATCAGTAGCGAGATTCAGATCTAAAGTCTTTCTCCAGGCTTCATAAGGATGGAAGAGATCGTAGGGCTGCTGTCCACCATCCCTAGTTAAGGTATTTCTCAGATCTACCTGTTTGTTGTTATTTGATTTAGATTATTTATGGAGAACAGTGGGTTGAAGATAGGATTAGAGAACTTTTATGGAAAGAAAAGTTTCATGTTGTGGATGGTAAGGGTGAAGGATCTACTAGTTCAGATGAGGCTGGATTCGACCTTGGAGGATAGGTTGGGGGAGATGATAGGCAAGGAGTGGTTGTCCTTAGAGAAAAGGGCATGTGCCATGATTAGTGCTTGTTTGATGGATGAGATTTTATATGGTGTGTTGCAAGAGATAATACCCAAGGGATTATGGTTAAGGTTACAACAGTTGTACATAGGGAAGAACATGTGCAACAAGTTGATGCAGAAGAAGCAACTGTATAGCCTTCGGATGTAGGAGGGTGAGTATGTTGCGGGGCATATTCAGCGGTTCGACCAGATGAGCATGGACTTGCTCAATATAGGGATGGATTTAGAAGAGAAGGACAAGAGTCTATTATTGCTGTGTTCGCTACTTGGGAGCTTCGATCCGTTGGTGACAAATTTGTTCTATGGTAAAGAGACACTGGTGTATGAGGAGATCATATCAGTGCTCATGTCCAACGAGTAGCGAGAATGGATGACGAAAATTGAGGTCTTCTAGAAGAGTCTTGTGGTTTCAGAGAAGCACAGGAAAGGAAAGAAGAAGGGCGAATAGAGGGGCAGCAAGGGATCTACGAGATGCTTCAACTGCAGAAAAGCAGGGCACTTTAAGCGGGAGTGTCCACTTTGGAAGAAGTGCAAGAGAGGAGAAAGCTAGGATTCCATCAGTACGGTCGCTAAAAGTGATGATTTGGATGAAATCTTGGTGGTCTCAGAGGAGCCCGTATGGTGCGGTATATCTAAGAGAGTTTTGGATAGGTCTGTGGAGTGCAGAGGGTCCAAAGGAACAGCAATGGTATTCGAGATATAGCGGTAAGTCCAGCAGTGCAGCATTAGATGTTTGGCCTCAGGGGACTTGGAGATAGAGTCGGCTTCTGCGGCATCAGGAGGACTTCAGCTCCAAGTGGAGCACTGAGCAGAGGTGGCTTTACGGCTGGAGGAAGCTGTGACACAGGTTCAGAGTAAAGGGCTATAGAGGAAGGACCTATATCCTAGCACTAGTGCCGAGGTTGTACAGATCTAGGTGGAGAGGTTTATGTAGGAAGATAGGTGTGGCTCTAAGGGGACAGTGTTAGGTGGAGTATCAGGATATGCGGTGAGTGCCGATAAAAGAACGTTGCATGATTTTTAGAAAAGTTCAGGATAAGTGATGCAGCTGCCAAGTAGAAGGATATCTACAACTCTAAAGATGGTGCAGAGAAACAAGCCAAGAACTTCAGCAATGGAGACGGTCATCCCAATGGCCTCAAAGGGAGCTCAGTAGCTGAAGAAGAATGGCAGTGGCAAGATGAGCATGAGGGATTATTAAGACATGCAGGGATAGTGGGATCGTGCAGGAGGATGTTGCCAAGTGTGCCAAGGCTTGGGTGCACCAAGGTAGAGATTATAGGTGGTGTGGTGCTCCCAAGCCTTAGAAGGCCATGGGTGGAGCCAAGGTGAGGGCTCCAGAGAGGCTAGGATAGATGTGGTCCTAGGACTAGGACAGGAGTTGTTCTAGGGTGGAGGCAGCATGTAGCTCTTCACGGGCTTGAGGTTTAAGTATTGAGGGCCTCAAGGGGCTTGGTTGGTGCTTCGAAGACCTAAGACATAAGGTGGAGTAAGAAACCAAAGCTAAAGCTTGAAGGTTGTTAGAAAAAGGATTTTCTGTAAGTTAGCTAGCTCAATCCAAAACTGGATCGGCTAAGTCTCAAAGCATAGGCAAAATAGAGAGCTACACGTTCGGGACTGTTGGCATGGCATAGGACTGAGTTGGCTCAGTTTTAGATTGATAGGACCCAATGGAACTTAGTCGGCTTAGATCAGTGCTGAGACTGAGCCAGCTTAGTGCGTGGGTAGAGTTATGCGAGGGTCTATTTTGGGCTAGGGTCTGGGTTGATCCTAGGGGTCTTAAGGTCTGATTCAAGAGGTCTTAAGTGAAGGAAAATCCTGATTTCTCTGACCAGATTCGTTCAGATCTGATCAGAATAAGAGATATATTTCAAAAATTTTTCTCTTTGATCTAAATCAGATCTAAGATGTTTTAGATCTAATTATTATTATTTTAGAAATTAAATAAAATCTAGATAAATTAAATCAAATTTAATTTACCTTGATATGGGTAATCCTATTACCCATTGATGATCCTGTATGCAGCGGAAGGTTAGCCACGCAAGTGCCTGGCCTCTATCGGTATCCACTTAGGCTAGATCTGGAGATCCTCTTCTTCTCTATCACGTCTCCAGAAATCAGATCTAGATCTGATCTGGAGGATCTTCAAAACTCCTTTTGAAGATCAGCAGTCGTCCTTTGCAGCAGTGCAGCCTTCTAGCTTTCAGTCATCCTTTCTCTTGATCTGGATCGCACCAACCAAAAATCCAAAACTCCTTTTGGATATGGAGAGGAGAGGGAGAAGGTGGTTTGGCATGGAGGAAGAGGGGAGAGGCAGCCTTGGGGCGTGGGGTTTGAATTTCTCAAACTTAATTTGAGTTGGGCGCAGGGTCTTATTTATAGACTAAGCGTGATCCAACTCCTCTTCTTCCCAACCAATCACAACCCTTTGTGAAATCAGATCTAAATCTGATTGGTGGGAATAGAGTCCCCTGGATTCCTCCTTAGAGGGTGCCTAAGACCAGTCAAAGTTGGTTCTTAGGAGAACTCTAATTGGAATCCAAAAAGGAGATGGAGTCCTTGTCCAACAAGGACTCCTAGGCGCCTCCAACTTGGGCACACGCCAAGGGTGGCATGCGCCCTCCTCCTTGCCAGGTTCTGGCAGGGGGACAAGGCCCCCACCAGCTCTCCAATAGGTGCATGACATGTGGTCAAAAGTCAAAGTGTCAATGGTCAACATTTGACCAGTCAAAGGTCAGACTTTTGACCAAAGTCAAAGAACAAGAAATGGCAGGTGACCAAAAATGGCAGGTAATGTCTTACAAAATAAGACAACCTTTTCTGACTTGGACAACCTCCAGTCAGACCATATGAAGGCCTCTGATTGAGCACAAACTCCTTTGGCTCAGTCAGGACAACTTATTTATGATAGTAAAAGAAGAACGTTAGGTTCAATCGAGTGCTAGCACGATTTTCCTTGAACCTAATTGAATCTCATTCAGATCAATTGAACTAGATCAGTTCAATTGATGATCACCAGATTCAAACCCTTGTTTGTGTGACCCAGTTAGGTTCAGTTCTGTATGGTAATGGGATATGTCATGATCTCTATCATCGACATCATCGAAACTCCTTTCGATGGATCAGAACTCTTCTGATTCGAACAGCTAGAATGATCGATCATCTAAATCATTCTAATTGCTCCCAAAATCCACCAGTGACACCTAGCAGTATATGGTGGCAACCCATCAGAGCTGAATGCGAACCTCTTGGTGCAGCTACCTGTGTGATTAAGTTCTTCTATCTTGAGCCCCGATCAGATTAGGGTTAAGGTGAACTCGTCAAACCCTAGTTTCTGTCATATGATGTAATCATTCGATTCGAAGTCCGATGTGAAAATCTAAATAGAAACTCTTTCTATTATTTCACTCTGCCATGGCCATGGACTTCTGGACTTGATTCTCATGATCATCATAGGGCTGCTCCTCTACCACCGAGGTAGATAGATTCCATCTTGATGCAATCCAGTTCCTACAATGAACATGCTATAGCCAACATACACCTCAGGATTTCCATATGGCTAGGAGACCGAGTAATGGTGTAGTCAAACTATAACACCCTCAAGGTGAACTGTCCGATGCACCTCAGGTCAAAGAACCAGACACACTACTGCAGCATCGAGTCAGTCATTGACGAGAAGGTAGACTCCCTAATGACTACTCGAGGTGGTCACGCTCAGTGCCCTCGTTCTCTAACGAGTACCTGTACTCTCGCTCCGGTGTCTCCACACCGTAGACTCAAGACTCATCTACTAAAGAGAAGCGATTGTACACCAACCTTCCGGATCAATCACCATCCTCGTGATGATCCTATGGTCGGGAAGCATTTTATGAGTTAATAATGATTATTCATGTCTTAAATTTTCAACTCTTGAAAATATGAATTATCATTACCATTAACTCAAAGGATGTATCACAGACACTAAATACACATATGTGATAGAAAATAACCCATTTTATTGATATTAGTCAAAATTATAATTTTGCCCCTAGAAGTGTATTACAAGTGTCAGCCAATTCTGGCTTCTAGGGCACATATATCTAACAATCTCCCACTTGTCCTAAAGCCAATTGGCTACAAGTCTAAGTCCCATCTTCTCAAGGTGGGCTTCGATCTTCTGCTGGCCCAACGGCTTTGTAAGTGGGTCTGCCACATTATCTGTGGAGTTGACTCTCTTGACCTCGACGTAACCCTTCTCGAGGTAATCGCGGATGAGGTGGTATCGCCGCTCAATGTGCTTGGATTTCCTTAGCAAGGGCTATGGCGCCATTGTTGTCGCAGTATAGAGGAATGGCATCTGATGGCATTACTCCAATTTCTGCAGCAAACTTCTTGTACCAGAATGCTTCCTTTGCAGCCTCTGATGCAGCGATATATTCTGCTTCCATGGTGGAATCTGCTACCACAGTTTGCTTGGAACTCTTCCAGCTGACAGCACCACCATTGCACACAAACAGACTCCCAGATGTCGACTTTCGATCATCTATATCGGACATGAAATCCGAGTCTGTGTATCCCTGGACTTGGAGTTCTCCATTACCAAAGACCAACATCATATCCTTAGTTCTTCTCAAGTACTTAAGGATACATTTCACAGAAGTCCAGTGTTCTTCACCTGGATTTGACTGATATCTGCTTGTGACACTCACAGCATGGGCTATATCAGGTCGTGTACATAGCATGGCATACATGAGGCTCCCTATTGCAGAAGCATAAGGGATCTTGCTCATGCGTTCTATTTCCTCAGGTGTGCTAGGGCACATCTTCTTGGAAAGATGAATACCATGTCTGAAGGGTATTAATCCCCTCTTAGAGTTTTCCATACTAAACCTCTTTAGTACTTCCTCTATGTACATCTTCTGTGAAAGTCCTAGCATCCTATTCGGTCTATCCCTATAGACCTTAATTCCTAGAATAAAGGATGCTTCACCTAGGTCTTTCATGGAGAATTCCTTGGACAACCATATTTGACTGTTGTCAACATGGGAATATCATTCCCAATAAGGAGGATGTCATCCACGTACAATACGAGGAAGACAACAGCGCTCCCACTGACCTTTTTGAAAACACATGGTTCCTCTTCATTTTTGATGAAACCAAACTTTTTGATCACATCATTGAAACGAGTGTTCCAGCTCCGAGATGCTTGCTTAAGTCCATATATGGACCTTTGCAGCTTGCAAACCTTGTGATCAGTATCACTGGATGTGAAACCTAGCGGCTGTTCCATATAGATATCTTCCTCAAGATATCCATTTAAGAATGCCGTTTTCACGTCCATTTGCCATATTTCATAATCGAAATAGGCTGCAACGGCAAGCAATGTGCGGATGGATTTTAGCATAGCCACTGGGAAAAGGTATCCTGATAGTCAATGCCTTCGCGTTGACTATAACCTTTTGCCACTAGTCTAGCCTTGAATGTCTCCACATTCCCATCTGCACCAATCTTTCTCTTGAAGATCCATTTACACCCAATAGGTACTATACCTTCTGGTGGATCTACCAAGGTCCAGACTTGGTTTGAGTGCATCGAGTCAATTTCTGACTGCATTGCCTCTAGCCATTTCTCGGAGTCGATATCTGATATCGCCTCGTTGTAGGTTTTGGGATCATCACCATGAGCACCATTACCTACGAGGAACATTTCCTCTACTTTCCTCTGAAATAATACCTAAGTATCTTTCAGGGGGATGGGAAAACTCTTTCCGATCTACGAGGTGGAGGAGGTAGTGTTCTTATTGGCTCAACCTGATTTGGTTCCAATTGGTCCTTAGCTCGTTTGTACTTGTGAGACTTTCTCATCAAGCTTAATCTGCTTTCCAATGCCGCTATCTTGAATAAACTATTTTTCAAGAAAGATGGCATGTCGACTCACAATCACATTGTGGTCTTCTGGAATGTAGAAATAGTATCCTAATGACTCTTTAGGATATCCTATGAATCGAGCTCTGAAGGACCTAAACTCTAACTTGTCCGCTTGTTGTCTTTTGACATGAGCCGGACAACCCCAAATTCTGAGATGACTCAGACTTGGTTTCTTACCGTGCCATATCTCATACGGTGTGGTAGGAACGGTTTTAGAGGGAACCCTATTCAGTAGATAAATTGAAGTTAACAATGAATGTCCCCAAAGAAAATCAGGAAGGTCTGTGAAGCTCATCATGGATCGAACCATATCCAATAGAGTCCGATTTCTCCATTCTGAAACCCCGTTGAGTTGAGGTGTTCCTGGTGGAGTCCATTGAGAGACTATGCCATTTTCCTTGAGATAGTCTAGGAATTCCCGGCTAAGGTATTCACCTCCTCGATCTGATCGAAGAACCTTAATGGGTTTTTCCAGTTTATTTTTCTACTTCATGTCTGAATTCTTTGAACTTTTCAAAAGCTTCAGACTTGTGTCTCATAAGATACACATACCCATACCTAGACAGATCATCGGTAAAGGTAATGAAGTAGACAAAATTGCCTCTAGCCGGCACATCAAATGGGCCGCACACATCAGTATGTACTAGGGCAAGGAGATCTGTGGCCCTCTCCCCATGTCCAACAAAAGGGAGTTTAGTCATTTTGCCTTGAAGACAAGATTCACAAGTTGGATATGACTCGGAAAGTCAATGGACTCAATAGCCCATTTTTCTCCAATTTGTTGATCCTATCTTCTGCTATATGACCTAATCTCAGGTGCCATAGATATCTATCGTTTGGACTATCCCTAGGTCGTTTGGCATTCACGTTTTGCTCGATAGTTAGAATAGGTACATCAATATGTAGCTGATAAAGATCGTTAATAAGGAAAACCATTTGCAATTTTATTTCTTTCATAAAGAATGTTACAATGGTCCTTAAAGAAGGTAATCACATAGCCTTCTAGTGCTAAGCATGAAACAGAAATCAAATTCCTGCTAGCTGCAGGCACATAATAACAGTCTTTCAAAACTAAGTCTAAACCAGATGGTAATCGAAGAGGGTATGTTCCCACGGCTACTGCAGCAACTCTTGCTCCATTACCGATGCGTAGGATCATGTCTCCATCCCTCAGCCTCCTGCTATCCTCAAGACCCTGCATGAAAGTGCACAGATGAGCACTAGAACCAGAGTCAAGCACCCAACTGGATGCAGAAGAAATCCTAAGGTTAGACTCAATAACGAGCATACCTCCAGAAGGACCTTCCTTCTTGTTCTTCAGGGTGGCCAGGTAAGTAGGGCAGTTCCGCTTCCAATGGCCGTCGCTGTTGCAATGGAAACACTTTCCTTTGACATCGGCCTTTTTCTTCGGCTTCTGCCTTCTTCTTCTTTGATCCTTCCACCTTCTTGCTTTTTCACAGACTTCTTTTTCTTTCCATAAGACTTTCTTTTGGAAGAAGTCCGTTCCATAGCAAGAACTGAGCCTTTAGAACCTTTCATAGAAAGCTCAGCGGTGAACCAGCATATTCATTAATTCGGCCAAGGAATTTTGAAGTTTATGCATGTGGTAATTCATGATGAATTGCCCATATGCATCAGTCAAGGATTGCAGAATAATATCATTCTGCAGGTCCAAGTCTAACTTCACACCGAGCTTCTCAAGCTCTTCCATGTCCTTGATCATTGTCAGACAGTGATCTTGGACTGACTGCCCATCATGCATCTTAGCCTTAAAAAGTCATTTCGTGACTTGATATTTGGCTGCGCGACTCTGTTCACCAAACATCTCCTGCAGGTGAGCCAACATTTGGCGAGCAGTCCCGATATCTTCATGTTGGCGCTGGAGCTCATCAGACATCGAGCCCAACATGTAATATCTGGCCTTATTATCTTCGTCTATCCATTTTTCCAGAGATGCTCTCTGTTCAGTGGATGGACGGGCTGGTAAGGTGGGAGGGTCCTGGTCCAATAACATGGGTTAACTTCTCGGAACCCAAAATAATTTTGTAGTTCCTGAGCCAATCTTTATAATTGGGTCCAGTCAGTCTATGTGTGTCCAGGATACGTGCCAATGGGTTGGACGCAGACATTTTTCCTGTAGAGAGTCAAAGATTCTAGTTAGATACTGTAATTTTGACTTGACCAATTTATTTAGGAATTTTATTTTTAAACAAATTAGCTCCCACTATTTTCTCGGATCCCTACACTCCCTCTGTAGAGATGCAAAAATCTCCATGATTAATGATTTCTAGTGGGTGGTGCGGTCTCACCAACTGACTCATCACCTCACCTAACAGTTATTGGTGATGGGTTAGCCAATGAGTGAACAACTCTTGTTCAATGATTCTCTAATCATGGTGCACCCAAACTTGGTCTCTAATTCATGAATCTCACCGTATCCAGGAATATTGATCCACTCCTTAGTTAAGTCAGACCCACCATTTGCATAGACTGGGTTCCTAATTGAGTCTCTCACCGTATCCGGAAATATTGAGCCCAACTCATCCTCCAGCCCATAGCATCCAATGCCTAATAGACATGGTTGCATCTTTCCGGTGCAACTGAGCCACTGTATCCAGCCGAGAACAATCAACCCCGGGAAGGGCCCGCACATCTACAATGGTGGAAGACCTCAGACTTAATCTTTTCTTAGGGAGAATTGATTCAGGTCTCATTAAACTAGACTTGTCATAGTCATAACAATTATGACTAACCTAGTGGCATGGGTTAGCTCGGATTATTGACCACCTCAGATCAGAACTGTGTCAACAGATATGGCCAGGTAAGTGAGATCGGTGGAAGGAATATGCCATTAACTCGTACAAGAATGCATTCAGGTCGAGTAGCTTCCAATTAAAAATCAGTCGGTCGTATGTGCCAAACTTACCTTAGACACCAAATTATTGAGTCAGAACCAATTGGGTTAGCCTACAATCCAGACTCTAACCTCTGAGCCTAATTAGGTCTTGCTTGATCGTGACTCGATCTTGACCCAGACTTAATCCTATTAGGCTGGTCAATTTAAGCATTGTTGATCCCATCTAACCAACTCTTGATTCGGTTTGATCAACCGCTTAGACCTAATTGAGCTACCCAAGCCCGAACCCAGTATTATGAATATGTCTTAGATCTAAAATTCTCAATTTTAGACCTAATTAATATTCCATAATCTTAATTTTTAATTAAGTAGGGTTCATAAACAAAATATGCACAATAAATCCTAGGGTTTCAGGATCTAGGATTTTGCAGAAAGTAAGTTTTGGATTTCTGATTAAGGACGAACACGCAGCACCCCTACACATCATAAGAACACCCCATCGAATGGAAAGAGAGGGCCTTTAAACCCTTCTTCATTCTTATGACCGGACGGCCAAGAGGAACGCCTTAATCAGGAACATGCAATACTACAAAATAGTTTTAGATCTATATCATATATCTCATATACAAATTAGATCTAATCATGGCATATTTTGCATACATCTCATGTATCGAATCATGCATATTTTTAGATCTAAATTATCTCATAATAATCTAAAAAATTAGATTTAAATTGATCTAATCAAAATAAATTCTAATCTAGATAATTATGTAGAACTATTCTACAACTAGTCTAGACATGCATCAATCATATCTCATATGATATTTAAAATTAAATAATTTTTATTTACTATTTTTTAGATATTATTATAACAATTATAATATCAAAAAATAGTAAATAAATAGATCTAAAATATGATTTAATCAGATTAAATCAAAAACATGCAAGACTATTCTATAGAACTATTCTATTTTAGAACTAGTCATGCATATTTTCTAATCTTAGATCCAAATCATTTAATTTTAATTTTTTCTGATTTTAGATCTGATCACATCTCATGTGACATCTGAAATCATTTATTTTTTAATTAAAATAAATTTAAAATCAGATCTAAATACTTTTAGAACCTTGGCTCTGATACCAGTTGAAGGAAAATCCTGATTTCTTGGACCAGGTTCGTTCAGATCTGATCAGATCAAGAGATATATTTCAAAAATTTTTTTCTTTGATCTAGATTAGATCTAAGATATTTTAGATCTGATTATTATTATTTTAAAAATTAAAATAAATTTAGATAAATTAAATCAAATTTAATTTATCTTGATATGGGTAATCCTATTACCCATTGATGATCCTGTATGCAGCGGAAGGTTCTGGATCTAGCCATGCAAGTGCCTGGCCTCTATCGATATCCACTCAGGCTAGATGTAGAGATCCTCTTCTTCTCTATCACATCTCCAAAAATCAGATCTGGATCTGATCTGGAGGATCTTCAAAACTCCTTTTGAAGATCAGCAGTCGTCCTTTGCAGCAGCGCAGCCTTCTAGCTTTTACTTGCCTTTCTCTGATCTGGATCGCACCAACCAAAAATCCAAAACTCCTTTTGGATGTGGAGAGGAGAGGGAGAAGGTGGTTTGGTGTGGAGGAAGAGGGGAGAGGCAGCCTTGGGGCATGGGGTTTGAATTTCTCAAACTTAATTTGAGTTGGGCATAGGGTCTTATTTATAGACTAAGCGTGATCCAACTCCTCTTCTTCCCAACCAATCACAACCCTTTGTGAAATTAGATCTAAATCTGATTGGTGGGAATAGAGTCCCCTGGATTCCTCCTTAGAGGGTGCCTAAGACCAGTCAAAGTTGGTTCTTAGGAGAACTCTAATTGGAATCCAAAAAGGAGATGGAGTCCTTGTCCAACAAGGACTCCTAGGCGCCTCCAACTTGGGCACACGCCTAGGGTGGCGTGTGAAGGGAAATCCTGATTTTCCGATCCAGGTTCGTCCAGATCTGATTAGATCAAGAGATATATTTCAAAAATTTTCTCTTAATCTCAATCAGATCTTGATATGTTTCAATCTAATTCTTATTATTTTAATAAATAAAATAAAATAAGATAAATTAAATTAAATTTAATTTACCTGATTTGGGTAATCCTATTACCCTGTAGATGATCCTGATTGCAGCGGAAGGTTCTGGATCTTAGCCACGCAAGCGCCTGGCCTCTACCGGTATCCACTCGGGTTGGATCTGGAGATCCTCTTCTTCTCTATCACACCTCCAAAAATCAGATCTGAATCTGATCTGGAGGATCTTCAAAACTCTTTTGAAGATGAGCAGTCGTCCTTTTGCAGCAGCGCAGCCTTCTTGCTTTTGATCGCCTTTCTTTGATCTGAATCGCACCAACCAAGTCCAAAACTCCTTTTGGACGTGGAGAGCAAGGGGAGAAGAGACTATGGCATGGAGAAGGAGGGGAGAGGCAGCCTTGGGGCATGGGGTTTCTCAATTGAATTGCATTAGCAATCTGAGTTGGGCGCAGGGTCTTATTTATAGACTAAGCTTGTGATCCAACTCCTCTTCCTCCCAACCAATCACAACCCTTTGTGAAATCAGATCTAAATCTGATTGGTTGGAATAGAGACCCCTGGATTCCTCCTTAGAGGGCGCCTAAGACCAGTCAAAGTTGGTTCTTAGTAGAACTCTAATTGGAATCCAAAAAGGAGATGGAGTCCTTGTCCAACAAGGACTCCTAGGCGCCTCCAACTTGGGCACACGCCACCCTTGGCGTGCGCCCTTCTCCTTGCCAGGTTCTGGCAGGGGGACAGGCCCCCACCAGCTCTCCAATAGGTGCATGACATGTGGTCAAAAGTCAAAGTGTCAATGGTCAATGTTTGACCAGTCAAAGGTAGACTTTTGACCAAAGTCAAAGAACAAGAAATGGCAGGTGACCAAAAATGGCAGGTAATGTCTTACAAAATAAGACAACCTTTTCTGACTTGGACAACCTCCAGTCAGACCATATGAAGGCCTCTGATTGAGCACAAACTCCTTTGGCTCAGTCAGGACAACTTATTTATGATAGTAAAAGAAGAACGTTAGGTTCAATCGAGTGCTAGCACGATTTTCCTTGAACCTAATTGAATCTCATTCAGATCAATTGAACTAGATCAGTTCAATTGATGATCACCAGATTCAAACCCTTGTTTGTGTGACCCAGTTAGGTTCAGTTCTGTATGGTAATGGGATATGTCATGATCTCTATCATCGACATCATCGAAACTCCTTTCGATGGATCAGAACTCTTCTGATTCGAACAGCTAGAATGATCGATCATCTAAATCATTCTAATTGCTCCCAAAATCCACCAGTGACACCTAGCAGTATATGGTGGCAACCCATCAGAGCTGAATGCGAACCTCTTGGTGCAGCTACCTGTGTGATTAAGTTCTTCTATCTTGAGCCCCGATCAGATTAGGGTTAAGGTGAACTCGTCAAACCCTAGTCTCTGTCATATGATGTAATCATTCGATTCGAAGTCCAATGTGAAAATCTAAATAGAAACTCTTTCTATTATTTCACTCTACCATGGCCATGGATTTCTGGACTTGATTCTCATGATCATCATAGGGCTACTCCTCTACCACCGAGGTAGATAGATTCCATCTTGATGCAATCCAGTTCCTACAATGAACATGTCATAGCCAACATACACCTCAGGGTTCCATATGGCTAGGAGACCGAGTAATGGTGTAGTCAAACTATAACACCCTCAAGGTGAACTGCCGATGCATCTCAGGTCAAAGAACCAGACACACTACTGCAGCATCGAGTCAGTCATTGACGAGAAGGTAGACTTCCCTAATGACTACTCGAGGTGGTCACGCTCAGTGCCCTCGTTCTCTAACGAGTACCTGTACTCTCGCTCTGGTGTCTCCACACCGTAGACTCAAGACTCATCTACTAAAGAGAAGCGATTGTACACCAACCTTCCGGATCAATCACCATCCTCGTGATGATCCTATGGTCGGGAGCATTTTATGAGTTAATAATGATTATTCATGTCTTAAATTTTCAACTCTTGAAAATATGAATTATCATTACCATTAACTCAAAGGATGTATCACAGACACTAAATACACATATGTGATAGAAAATAACCCATTTTATTGATTATAGTCAAAATTATAATTTTGCCCCTAGAAGTGTATTACAAGTGTCAGCCAATTCTGGCTTCTAGGGCACATATATCTAACAATCTCCCACTTGTCCTAAAGCCAATTGGCTACAAGTCTAAGTCCCATCTTCTCAAGGTGGGCTTCGATCTTCTGCTGGCCCAACGGCTTTGTAAGTGGGTCTGCCACATTATCTGCGGAGTTGACTCTCTTGACCTCGACGTAACCTTTCTCGAGGTAATCGCGGATGAGGTGGTATCGCCGCTCAATGTGCTTGGATTTCTGGTGAGACCTTGGCTCCTTAGCAAGGGCTATGGCGCCATTGTTGTCGCAGTATAGAGGAATGGCATCTGATGGCATTACTCCAATTTCTGCAGCAAACTTCTTGTACCAGAATGCTTCCTTCACAGCCTCTGATGCAGCGATATATTCTGCTTCCATGGTGGAATCTGCTACCACAGTTTGCTTGGAACTCTTCCAGCTGACAGCACCACCATTGCACACAAACAGACTCCAGATGTCGACTTTCGATCATCTATATCAGACATGAAATCCGAGTCTGTGTATCCTTGGACTTGGAGTTCTCCGTTACCAAAGACCAACATCATATCCTTAGTTCTTCTCAAGTACTTAAGGATACATTTCACAGAAGTCCAGTGTTCTTCACCTGGATTTGACTGATATCTGCTTGTGACACTCACAGCATGGGCTATATCAGGTCGTGTACATAGCATGGCATACATGAGGCTCCCTATTGCAGAAGCATAAGGGATCTTGCTCATGCGTTCTATTTCCTCAGGTGTGCTAGGGCACATCTTCTTGGAAAGATGAATACCATGTCTGAAGGGTATTAATCCCCTCTTAGAGTTTTCCATACTAAACCTCTTTAGTACTTCCTCTATGTACATCTTCTGTGAAAGTCCTAGCATCCTATTCGGT
Organism: Cocos nucifera; assembly: GCA_006176705.1. Classification (NCBI taxonomy): domain Eukaryota; kingdom Viridiplantae; phylum Streptophyta; class Magnoliopsida; order Arecales; family Arecaceae; genus Cocos; species Cocos nucifera. The sequence continues at coordinate 4,138 of QRFJ01007259.1, read as the reverse complement.
CTATCCCTATAGACCTTAATTCCTAGAATAAAGGATGCTTCACCTAGGTCTTTCATGGAGAATTCCTTGGACAACCACATCTTGACTGATGTCAACATGGGAATATCATTCCCAATAAGGAGGATGTCATCCACGTACAATATGAGGAAGATAACAGCGCTCCCACTGACCCTTTTGAAAACACATGGTTCCTCTTCATTTTTGATGAAACCAAACTTTTTGATCACATCATTGAAACGAGTGTTCCAGCTCCGAGATGCTTGCTTAAGTCCATATATGACCTTGCAGCTTGCAAACTTTTGATCAGTATCACTGGATGTGAAACCTAGCGGTTTCCATATAGATATCTTCCTCAAGATATCCATTTAGGAATGCCGTTTTCACGTCCATTTGCCATATTTCATAATCGAAATAGGCTGCAACAGCAAGCAATGTGCGGATGGATTTTAGCATAGCTACCGGGGAAAAGGTATCCTGATAGTCAAGTGCCTTTGCGTTGACTATAACTTTTGCCCCAGTCTAGCGCTTGAATGTCTCCATATCCCATCTGCACCAATCTTTCTCTTGAAGATCCATTTACACCCAATAGGTACTATACCTTCTGGTAGATCTACCAAGGTCCAGACTTGGTTTGAGTGCATCGAAGTCGATCTCTGACTTCATTGCCTCAAGCCATTTCTCGGAGTCGATATCTGATATCACTCGTTGTAGGTTTTGGGATCATTCCTATGAGCACCATTACCTACGAGGAACACTACCTCTACATCCTCTGAAATAATACCTAAGTATCTTTCAGGGGGATAGGAAACTCTTCCAATCTACGCAGGTGGAGGAGGTAGTGTTCTTAGATTGGCGTCAACCTATGTTGTTGTCCACTCTTTCCTTAGCTCGTTCTGCTTGTGAGACTTTCTCATCAAGCTTAATCTGCTTTCCAATGCCACTATCTTGTAATAAACTATATTTCACCAGAAAATATGGCATATCGACTCACAGAATCACATTGTGGTCTTTCTGGAATGTAGAAATAGTATCCTAATGACTCTTTAGGATATCCTATGAATCGAGCTCTAAAGGATCTAAACTCTAACTTGTCCGCTTGTTGTCTTTTGACATGAGCTGGACAACCCCGAAATCTAATGAAATCAGACTTTGGTTTCTTACGCATGCCATATCTTATATGGGAGGTAACTTTAGAGAAACCCTGTTCAGTAGATAGATTGAAGTTAATAATGAATGTCCCCAAAAAAATCTGGGAGGTCTGTGAAGCTCATCATGGATCGAACCATATCCAATAGAGTCCGATTTCTCCATTCTGAAACCGTCTAATTTGAGGTGTTCCTGGTGGAGTCCATTGAGAGATCTGATTATCTAGTCTGTCTAGACAAGTATCTAAAAGATCTCCCGGCTAAGGTTTCACCTCCTCGATCTGATCAAAGAACCTTAATGGGTTTTCCTGTTTATTTTTACTTCATGCTGATTTCTTTAAAGTAATTTCAAGCTTCAGCTTAATCGGTCATCCATAAGGAATAACAATACATTATTGCTATACATATAAATCATAAGAAATAATGCACGCCTAGGTCATCTAAGAACAGGCAACCTCATGCCGGACAGTCGGAAGGGCACCGCACACTATCATATGTACCTGGTTAAAGGGCATCATGTGGCCTGCTGCCCCATGTAACAAAGTGAGTTAAGCTTTGCTTAGAGAATCTCAAAGTCTTGAATACTCAAGCGCATGGATTATAGCCAATTTCTGACATGTACCGTAGTGAGTATTTGCTCGTAGAAAATCACAGATTGCGTATGACTCATAATCTGTCGGTATTAGGCTCGGGCATTTCGTACAAGAAATAATCAATCCTTCTCGAGATCGATAGCATATCATACGAATCATCCAAGATCTGTCGTTGTGACTATCCTATGGTCCGGTTCTTGGCATACGCTTTGTCCCTTGATAGTTAAAATAGGTAATCAATAATGCAACTGCAAAGGACATTAACAGGAAACATTTTGCCAATTTTTTTTATTTTTCTTTCATAAAGAATTATAACAATGGTCCTTAAAGAAAGGTGATCACCACTAACCTTCTTAGTGCTAAGCATGAAATAGAAATTCAAATTCTACTTCTAGCTGCAGGCACATAATAAACAGTCTTTAAAAAACTAAGATCTAAAACCAGATGGTAATCGAAGAGGGTATGTTTCCCACGGCTACTGCAGCAACTCTTGCTCCATTTACCGATTGCGTAGGATCATAGTCTCATCCCTCAGGACTCCTTGCTATCCTCAAGACCCTATCATAGAGTGCAACAGAATGTAGCACTAGAACCGAGTCAAGACACCCAAACGCGGAATGTAGTAAGCAAACCTACAGGTTTAGACTCAATAACGGAGCATTATCCTCCAGAAGGACCTCCTTCTTGTTTCTTTAGGTGCCAGGTTAAATAAGGGCAGTTCTGCTTCTATATGGGCCGTCGCTGTTCGCAATGGAAACACTTTCCTTTGACATCGACCTTCTTCTTCGGTTCTGCTTCTTCTTCTTTGATCTTCACACCTTTTGCTTTTTCAACAGACTTCTTTTTCTTTCCATAAGACTTTCTTTTGGAAGAGTCGGTTCCATAGCAAGAAACTCAGCCTTTTAGAACCTTTCATAGAAGCTCAGCGGTAACCAAGCATCATTCATCAACCGGCCAAGGAATTTTGAAGTTTATGCATGTCGGTGAATGAAATACTGATGTGAGAAAGTCTCTGCCCATAAAGCATAGCAGCGACTTGCAAGTCATAATATCGTATATGCAACGTCCAAACTTCTAACCGATTCTCAAGCTCTTCATTGGTCGTTGCTCATTGTCAGACGTGATCTTGCGACTGACTGCCCTCATAGCTCTAGCCTTAAAAGTTATTTGTGGACTTATCATTTGGCTGCGCGACTCTGTCACCACACTATCTCCTGCAGGTTTAGCCAACATGTAGCTAAAATGGGACGCGAAGTCCCGATTTCTCTCAGATTGGCGCTGCGAGCTCACCTCAGAACATTCGAGCACCCAACGATGTGTGTCTGGCCCTTATTGTCTTGTCAATCATTCTTTCTAGAGACGTTCTCTGTTCAACAGCATGGACGAGCTTGGTAATGTGGAGGCGTCCTAGTCCAAAACATTGTGTTAACTTCTCTGAACCAAAAAACAATTTTTGTTAGTTCCTCGAGCCAATCTATAAAATTGGGTCCAGTCAGTCTATGTGTGTCCCAGGAAACGCTGCCCAGTGGTTTGACGCAGACAATAATCCCTGTAGAGAGTCAAAAGATTCTTAGTTAGATACTGTATTTGACTTGACCAAATTTGTTTAAGGATTTATTGTTTAAACAACATTAGCACCCACTATTTTTCTCGGATCCCGTCCACTCCCTCTGTAGAGATGCGAAAATCTCCGGCGATTTTTTGAATGGATTTCCTAGTGGGTGGTGCGGTCTCACCCAACCTGACTCATCACCTCACCTAACAGTTATTTGTGATGGGTTAGCAATGAATGAAACAACCTTGTTTCAATGATTCTCTCCAATCATGGTGCACCCCAACTTGGTCTCTAAATTCAATGAATCTCACCATGATTCCAGAATATTGATGCCATCCCTTAGTTAAATTTAGACCCGACCATTTGCATAGGCTGGGTTTCCTAATTCTAGGTTCTCTCACCGTATCCAAAATATCTGAGCCCAACTCATCCTCTCAGACCATAGCATCCAATGCCAATAGACATCGGTTTGCGTCTTCCCCGTGCAACTGGAGCACTATATCCAGTCGAGATAACAATCAACCCCGGGAAGGGCTGCACGAATTACAATGTGGGGAACGACCTCGAACTTAATCTTTTCTTAGGGAGAATTGATTCAGGGTCTCCAATTAAATCCGTAGCACCTGGCTTAGTTCATTGAACCAATATGTTGACTAATCCTAGTGGCCATGGGCTCAAAGAATCTCTTAGATTGATTGATCCACCTCAGGACTCAGAACTGTGTCATATAGATGATGGCCAGGTAAGTTGAGACCGGTGGGAAGGAATATGCCGTTAACCGCACATAGAACGCATTCAGGTCGAGTAGCTTCCAATTAAAAGACCAGTCGGTCGTATCTCTCTCT